>JAVQJD010035510.1:0-57500 GCA_036023655.1 Nannoperca australis
TTGTTTCGGTCCGGGGTTATATTTTTTTTTAATCGGTTAATATTTTTAAATTTAATTTGCGCTATAACAGCTGTTAAAAAAAAAAAAAAAAAAAAAAAAAAAAAAGAAAGGAAAAAAGAAAACATTATTACTAGCAAGAGTGTTTTATTTTGTTCCATTGTTAATTTCCGAGGTTCCTTTTGTTTCTTTTTTTATGTTTAACAACCTTTTACAGCTGTGAGTAGCAGGAGCTTCCATTCTCCAAACTATCGTCAAACCCCCTTCCTTACCTAGTTAGGACCTGATAACCTGGTATTCCTCAAGCACCTGAAACTGGCAGCTATTCTCTTTGTGTCTGTGTGTTTGGGGAGCTCTGTGACCACAGCTTAAGCACCACTCAGCCTTCTAGTCACCTAAGCCTAACTAAAGCCAGCCAGCTCTAGCCTGGTCCAGTCCAGTCCAGCCTGCTCCGATCATCTGGACAGGGTAAGGCAAATTTATTTATTTGCTCATACATGTTCATGAAGTAGTTTTTTTCCGGCAGAAAATAAACTGAAAAAGATTTTTTCCCTCAGATACTCAGCTCTGTGTGGACGTGAGGAATATGACTGCTGAGACTCTTAACTTCGGCCCAGAATGGTAACTGATTTCTATACATTGTTTCAGCAAATTTGTAAAGTAGAGAAGAAGTTAAATGTGTTTTATGATTCAGCTCCACTTACTTGCTTGTTCTGGAGCTTTTGACCTCATCACCTGGTCTTCATCAGCAGATAGATTAGTCCTAGTTTGGAGATGTTCAAAAGTTAGCATTTTTTAGGAGATTTCTTCCATATTGTTTTACAGGAATCTTGTTTTAAGTCATATTCTATTTTGGTTAATGGCTTTCTTGAATGTGGCCATTGCATTGGTCTTGTCAGATTATGTGTGTAAATGGACATTTTGGCCTGATGGTGGCACTAAAGGAAAGGTCGGGGTTCACAAAATAAAACGGGTTCATCCTCTGGATACTACAATAAACACTGCAAATGTCATGGAAATCTGGCCTTTATTTTCTGAGATGTCTTATCATTGACCAAATTAGGAGTCGTCCTCTGGGGACCAGGATTGTCCATACTGGAGATTAGAGCTGAAAAAATGGTTTGATGAATCAGTTAGTCATTCGACAAAAGAGTGATTGGCAGCGATTTTTTAGAACAGATTCATTTTTAGTTTTCCACGCAAACATGCCCAATATTACATACATACATGCCCAGCTTTTCAAATGTAAGGATTTGCTTGCTTTTCGTTGTCTCAGGATAGTCAACTTAATATCTTTGGCTTTTGGTCTGTTGCCTGGACGGAAAGATGCTTTCAAGATGCCCCCCAGGCCTCTGCAAAATTGTCTTTTCTCGTTTTCTGTTTTTGTTTGTTTGGGTTCTTTTCACACAGGGAAACATCCGAGCAAATTAAACTGCATCATTACAAACCACGTGCGACGTTCACTCCACTTATTGTTCTGGAGCCAGAGCAAGAAAGTAAATACAGGAAGAGGGTCCTGTGTTCTGGACAAGTGCATATTTATTTCTGTGAGCGAAACATTGCTGGTTCGTCTCTGGCTAGCTGCTACTACTAGAAACTGTTTGCATGCTCTGACGCATCCCAGAATGCAAAGCACACCTGGCTACAGGAGCCATTTAAAGCCATTTAGCCATTTATATATTTATATTTAGCTGTAGTATATAGCATAGTATATCGATCGAGGTTGGATCATGTTACCACCGAGACCACCTCCTCTAAAGGGTCTTGCGGTTGTTTTGGTCCTCGCCCGAAAGATTACTGTGTTCACACCTGCCAAAAAGAACCGCACTAAACGGGTTCGTTTTTTTAAAAGAAACCAACCAGCATTGCTGTCTTTAGGTCGTGCCATCAAGGGAAAAGAAATGTGTACCAATAAATCATAACATAGCCAGATAGCAGTAATATTAATAGTCGAACGTTCAGTGCTATATTAAATATAATGTTTTCATTTGTAGCTTTCAAAGACAATTCCTGCTTGTAATCACTGACTGTGGCAAAACAGATTTTACCTGAAGTCACAAGGTAGTGATTGTCACAGCAGTGTCTGCCTGTCTGTCTCTCTGCTGGTTCTCCACCTCCTCTTCAGCGTATGTTTGTGTAACAGGGGGGCGTAGCCTCCAGTTTGGTAGCACTCCATCTGCAACAGCTTGTGACTGCTGTGTGCATTCTTGGTGCGGTGCCAGCCTCACAGAATATTTTTCTCTTTACACATCTGCAGCTGCTCTCCTCTCAGTGGCCCTTCTTAGTCCACTTTTATCCATGTACCCTATTTAATATGGCCATGCAGTGGCCCGTTCCTGTGCTCACCATATACAGCTGTCTGACCAGCATGTTTACAAGTCTTTTAATGCTTGTTAGCGTCAAAAAATGATTTAGACCATTTTAGGTTTTGTTGGCAGTAAAGTTGGGAAGTCACAACATTCTGCCTTGCATTTAGATTTATGTAATGAATATTAGGCCAACCTTTGCTCTGTAAGACTCTCAAAGGATGAATGTATAGTGTGTGGAAGATCTAGATTTCATGCTTTGTCCTGTTGGGGAGTGAAAGCTACATTATGCTATGGTAAATCCAAGTGAAGTGGATGCACTTTTTTTTTTAGCACTCCACCCACTGGCATGTTTCTCCAGCTCTGCTCTTATTATGCACGTTAGTCGCTGCTCCACTTATTTTTACCCTCTTTTATGATGCTTTCCTTTACCTCGTACACACCCACCTCTACACCTCTCAGAGTTGCATATGGTTTTGATGTGGGGCTGTGAGTCAATGACACACTTTGTAGAGGCATGTGAATGGAGCCATTGTTAAACAGCGGGCCTTGGAATCTGGCTGGCTAGTAATAGCTTTTTAAAATGAAATCTTGAGATTGGAAAGCTAATATATCATCCGCGTTGAGCCAAGTGTATTCAGGGGGACCTGCGTAGGAGGTAGGTTGATTTGTTACAGAACACTCTGTAAATTCTTTTTTTCCCTTTCTGCAAGATGGATGCTATTAGTTATTTTTTCCCCCATTCAGATTAAAAGGAATTCCATTATAGTTACACATTCGCTCCCATTTCTTTTATGCATTCTGTGCCAACTGGGAACACCAAGTTATTTATAAGTGATTTTTCTACATTGTGTGTCAGCTCCTGTCTGAAAGGTTCAGTCAGTAATTAGGGAATAGCTCCCTCACACTCCCTCAATAACACTCACACGTGACCAGTAACTTTGTTCATTTCTCATGCATTTGATATTGTTAAATATTAATATACATAGTAAGAAACACTCCACCCAAGATCTCCATACACATACGTTTTATCTCTGTTACAGATACTCTCTAGCCATACTGCGTGCCTGGAAACGCATATCACTTTGTCTACTCTGTGATTGGTTGGTTCGGTAGTTAGTAGCAGAAAATACTACAAATGAAGAACAAGGGGGAAAGTACGAGCAGATATTTTGATGCTTGTGTTACTGGAAGTAATTGTTATCCATGTTGGTAGTCAACGCTGATGCTTTCGTCTGGAAAAGGGTCACATGACCCAATCAGGAAGTGAATGTGTCTCTGCACCATAATTTAATGTTTTTGCCCATCCTTACTAAGACACAATCTGGAGTGGCGTCAGAAGCATTTTCAGAAGTCTGCGTAAATGCTGGAGTAGTGTTGCTGCAAGGCGTAAACGTAGCAAATGTCATGTGTTAAACAAAAACGTATTAATGTGGATGGTTCCTCGGCTGTCTTATGGTCTCGTACAAGATTCACACTAGAAATATTTGTTATAAACACATGAGCCTATTTCTTAACGATTCCTGTACTCCTCGTCTCGCAGGCTCCGTGCACTGTCCAGTGGGGGGAGTGTGACGTCCCCCCCTCCTTCCCCCGCCATGCCAAAGTACAAGCTGGCCGAGTACCGCTACGGCCGAGAGGAGATGTTAGCACTTTATATCAAAGACAACAAGGTTAGTGGGGAAACTCTACGAACAGGGTTTGTAGAAAGTTTGGAAAATGCTTTATTTTAACAGTTTTCAAAGTTAGGAATATGGTTGAATTCTAATATACTGCTTGATTTTCAACATAATCCGTTGTTTCATCTACACAATCACTCATTAACTACCTATTAGTATGTGAAAGGAAACAACCCCATCGTCATATTTGTTTGTTGTCTACTTGCATTTATAGTCATAATTTAGGTGTGATGATAACGGCTTTGAGAGTCTGGACATTTTTGGTTTAGGTACCTTAAAAGTACTTAATGTGCTCTTTAAGGACTGTATGAATCACAGAATAAGAATGATCTTTAATGTTTATGTTGAGGAAGTCATTGGTGCTAAAAAGTGATAAAGCACTTTCTAAACACCTGCATGTATTTTGCTTCCATTTACTTTACCCTCAAAAATAAAACCTGCTTTTTGAAGTCATGGTGAAAGTTTTGTAATAAATAGTTTTGTGCCCGTTGTTGTTTTAGGTCCCAGAGGACATGCAGGATAAGGAGTTTGCTGCTATTCTGCAAGATGAGCCCATGCAGCCACTGGCACTGGTGCCTCTCACTGAGGAGGAGCAGGTCTGCCATAGACACAAGCTCACAAATACACTGATAACCTGCTAACGCTGAACTTGTTTTCAACTTGTCATGTTATATCTCATCGCGATACAAGCTCAGTTCCAGAGCGAGCTGTTCCGTTGGTTGACAAATATGGCTGTGTGCTTGCATTCCTCACATTCCTCCCTTTTTGCTCTTTCCATTCTCTGTGCAGAGGAACTTCTCCATGTCTGTGAACAGTGTGGCGGTGCTGAGGCTCATGGGAAAAGGGGTGGGCGGGGCTGCCCCAGCTGGAGTGGTCCGAGGACGAGGGGCCACAAGAGGTGGTCGAGGTAAAAACTTAAAGGCAAAAAAACCCCACCTCCCAGACACCCATTAGAAGAGGAAAAAACTGCAAAAAATAAGTTACAACATTGATTCAGCCTAAGTGCACTCATGATAAATCCACAACCACTTGTGCTAAAACCTAACATGGGTCCAACAGCAACAGTACTAGTGCCCAAAACCCTTGGCTGAAACTACAATGGCTGCTATCCCGGGAAAGTAAAACAGTTTATTCAAGCCAACCCCTCAAGTGTTTATTTCCCCTTTTTCTTCCATCATCTTGATGCAGCACACTTCCTCTTGGCCTGTCTAAATAGTCCTCCTTTTGTTCAGCCACACCTGTCTAAAACCACCGGGCTTATGAACTCACCTTGTGCGCACACAGCTCTGCGCATGTGAATGGCCAATGTAAACAGTAGTTGTCCGGTTCAGGACAGCCAAGGAAACAACTTAGAGTGATGTTGTGTGGGTTTCATCATTTCTGTGCATGTTCTGGTCCGTGTTTGTTGCTTAGCATGAAGGGCATTCGAGCTGATTAAATAGTGGTACAATACAAGTTATAAAAGTGTTCTTTTTATTATTTAAAAAACAAAAAATGATTAGGCTAAGTGAATGAAACAATCCCAAATGGCTGATCGCAAGTTTTCTCATTCGGATGGAGAATTATATTAAATTGAATCTTGTGTGTGTGTGTGTGTGTGTGATAAGGACGAGGTCGTGGTGAAGGTGGATTCTACCAAAGAAGTATTGAAGATGCGGAGGTGGGTTTTGGCCGCAGCGTTCGAGAGATACACCGCAGCCAGAGCTGGGATGACCGGTAAGAAAAACTCAGCACACGCTGCCACAAGGTCGAATAAATCAGGCTCCATGGCAGCGTTCAGGCGTAGGTCTTCACTGCTGAGACAAGCTGTCATCTAGTGTAATAACCTCAAATAATCCTCTTTGGTATTTTTGTAGATTTTTGCTCTCATGGGATGATTTATGTCACTTTTACATCAATTTCCTCTTATCTGCCTAAACTAAAGTACCTGTTTTGTCATATTTCTTCAGTAGTTTTTTTTCTTCTTCTATGTTATTGGTATCTGTGGTGGCGAGATGCAGGTTTTGGGTAGACCTACTTCTCTAGGATAAAACCCACTCAATGTTTTGTGCTCATTTTCCTCTGTTTGTCACTTAACTGATAAGAATTCCCCTCCTTTCCTAAGGGGCGAGCGTCGTTTTGAGAAGCCGCTGCGGCGGGAAGTGGGGCGTCCTGGCTTTGAAGAGTCTGCAGGCCCTGGGGTTCCAGTGAGGAAGGAGTTCACAAGGGCTGACAGCGATAACTGGCGCACCCTCCGGGAGGAGCAGGACGAAGAGGAGGGGGAGCCGGGCAGCAGCTGGAGACTTACTGTACCCCGCAGAGATGGTATGATATATCAAACATTTTGTAGGGCTGCAAATACCTCCATAATGTTTCCTTTTGTTAAATTCAAGATGGGCAAGATCACTTTGCCAATATGGATCGACTGCTGCTGTTAAGAAAGGGCTTATTAAACTGGTGGTTTCTGGGGTTAAACATTGCTGTTAATGTCAGTGCAGTTCTGTCAAAACATGCATGGATTCAGCTGAAATGCAGCTAAACTGGTTAAGTAAAAGTTTCCAGTTTAGTTCTTGACTACTTGCTAAGCAGTGCCTGAAGATTCACATTTTTCCATTAAGTAATAGTAATTTTAACTTTTACAGCCTTTTACTTACTGACTTAAGTATCTAATATGTATATTACATTATTAATTATAATAATATAATCGTATTTAATATAATTGTTCGTTATTTAATATAAACGCATAACATCATTAATCTCAAACGGTTTTCCCTTGCTAGAACTAGGTGTTTTTTGTTCCAGCCTACATTAAACCTGTTGCTGATAAGCTATTACAGGATCTCTGCAAACTTGTTTATGCAGTCAGCAGTACAGTGTGGCTTTAAGGGAATGAAAAGGCACGTGAACATTCAAATTAGTGTAACTACCCAATGTGTTACCTTTGATTCACACTTAAGTTAGAGCAGGCTGTGTAACACCATACAAGCAGATCATATTTTAGATATTAAACTGGCCTGAGTAGAAGACAGTGGTTTATACTCCTTTACTCCAGGCCATTAAACTTCAGTTGTGTGCAGCAGGTCTCCCTTAAACCGTAGATACAGTGACATCTAGTGGCAGTGAAGGGATTTATTCAAAACACAGTATTTGAGTTTGGGCTGAAAACAGAGCTGCACTGTAAAGCCTCCACAGTTTCTGAGGACACAACAGTCCTTTAAGGTACCGCATGGCCTTTTCTTAACAACGCGCTCGTCTTAAACTCTGAACTGAAGCTGGTTCATGACAGAACAACATCCCCAGGAGGTGAGACATAACAGATCCCAAGACATAACCACATGATTGTTTGGGCAACTGCTGGAAGTTGGCAATGTGTTTCTCTTATGAAACCTTGTTTCTGTAACTTTTGATAGAAGGGACCTGCTAAGTTTCTTTGATATTTTCATGACTCCTCTGATTCATACTTGGGACAATATCTTCACTAATGGCGCTCCATTCATTTCATTGTCAGATGGTGGTCCTCGCTCAGCAGGCTGGCGGGACCATGGTCCAGGTGAGAATCGTCGGAGGAAGTTTGATTTTGACTTCCGGGAATCTGAAGGTCACGGTGGTGGCCGCCGGCGTGCAGGCAGTGAGGGACTAGAGGACGACAGGGACGGCCTGCCTGAATGGTGCACAGACGAGGAAGATGGGGAGATGGGCACTTTTGACTCCTCTGGAGCTTTCATGACTATGAAGGTTTGTTTTTCGTTTGTTTTGTGTGTTTTGTTTTTCTAAGTTCTTTTCTTGTGTTCACTTGTTCATGGCTACATAAGTTCTCTGTTGATCCCTCATTCTGGAAATTAGGAAGTGTTAAATATTCATGATCAGAACATACAATCAAAGTTAATGTGAACTGCTGAACAGCAGTATTCACTAATTGTTGTGGGTTTTCACAATTTCACTTAGAATAACAATTTGTATTATAAAAGCTTTGACAGTCTGGACATTTTTGGTGTGGGTACCTTAAAAGTGCTTGAAGTTCTGTAACAATTGTAACTAAGATATTTGTTTTATTGTCAGCCTTTGTTACACACTTTGATTTGCTAAATTTCTCCTGGTTTTCTGTCAGAAGGGTGGAAAGGAGACAATCCTGGAGGAAGAGTTGGAGTTCAAGGGGATAGAGGAGGAGGAGGAGGAGGAGGAGGAGGAGGAAGAAGAGCGCTACGCTGACACTGATAGGAGCAGTGCTGACGGAGAGAGGGACAAGGGTGAGGAGAGACTTAATCTTTTCTTTATTTGATCATTTTAGAATGTTCTTGTCTAGATTTTTTTCAAAGTCAACAATGCAGTGTTACAATCTGATCACCTACAGGAATCATGGAATATGTAGACCTTTCTATGCCGGTCTTATTGTTACAGACTTGTTCAGCGACCCAACTTAAAAGCAACGTTTTACTGTTAGTAAAAGATGATAAAATGGGACACAATGCGTGATGTGTTTGTGCATACAGTTCTTCCTACTTGATCACCAGCACTGGAGAGGAATAAATTACTAAATGATTGACATCCCAATTGATGTTTTTTCCCCCTCTTCTTTTCTCCTGCTCTCACCTCACAGAGGGTAAAGAAGCTGCCTCTGCTGTAGGGGAAGGTGAGACGAAGCCAGCATCACCCTCTTCTTCTCCTCCAGTCCACTGTACCCCTCCATTCCTGGAGCCTCGGCCCAGCAACGCTAGCCTAGTGGTGGACAACCCGCAGCTGAACAACAGCCACCCTGTCAAGGCCAGCAGCACACACAGTGAAGGTACACCATACACGTCTTTTTGTGTTTAAGTAGACTTTTGTGCTACCAACAACACAATAGCAGTTTTATGTCTATTTCTTTTATTTACCGTATTTTTCCAACATATTGTAAAGAGGCGTACTTGTTATACTCATAAGTTTAACCATGCCGTATTGTGAAAAGTTAATGTACGTGTAAAGCAAGACTGCATGAGGTGGAGAAAATAGAAAAGGTTTGATAAATTCATTATAAGTATGATATGAAATGTGAATACTGAAAGTATCAACTCTGAAGATGACTTATTTGCTGGGAAATTAATTTTGAAATTATGTCAAGCTTTATATATCGCCAGCAAATATATAAATTATGAATATCTAGTATGGATATGATAACACTGTTCTGATCTGAATCCAGTTTAGAGCAGCTTTTTGTTGATCAGTGAGTTTGATTTCAGCGGCTAACTTATGTCTTCAGTGTTGGTCACATGCTTTACAGTAAAAGATTTACTTTTGGTCAGATCATCGGCAGTGTTAAGGTTTCAACAGCCACATTGACAAATGCAAAATGTTAAATTAACTGCTGAAAAGTCAATACTACTAAATCAATTGCAGATGTAATTTTTTTTTGCACTTTTTGTCAGTGGATCAGTTTGAAAAATGAAAGGGGAGGAATAGATTCCATAAAAATGAAAAGAATAAAAAAAGGCAGGAGCTGGTGTCTGTATGAATCTCATATTGACTCACCAATAAACTGAAAAAAATGATCTTCTTAACCTTTAAATCCTTTTTCGAAGCACCAAAGCAACCAGTAATATATGATTGTCGCAAAGTGTTAACTTCTAAACCATGACTATACTTTTCTTGCATTAAGCCAAGCTCATTTAGGCTCAGGACAGTGAGCGTGTGGGAGGAAATTCAGCCACGTTGATATTTTGGTTTGATACACAATATGTTTTGCCCCAGTCATTTAATATCTTGTTTACTGAACCTGCTGTTCCTGCAGTATCAGATACAGAACCCCCCCCCCCCCCCCACACACGCACACACACACACATATCCAGCATCACCATCCCATAATTAGAAATACTAAAAATAGGGCTGATTGTTTTACTGATGTTTCTCCTTGTTGTTGTTTTTGTGTTAGACATGGCTCCAGTAGTGGGTTCCAAGGTCCAGCTAATCCCCACCGTCCCCACCTCCTCCGGTCTGCCTCCTCCACCCCCTTCCTCTGCTGCTCCGCTGCTCCCTCCATCTGGAGGAGACACCGAGGACGATGAGGGCATGAAGCACCTGCAGCAGGTATGAACATCAGGAGGACCATTTTAAGCAGAAATAGGATTTCATTTCTAACAAGAAGCATATTCAACTCTACTGAATTTTCCCTGAGAGGCGGGCTGCAACTAGTGATTCTTTAGCTGCACAATATTCTACACTCCTTACGCAGACTAAACGATGAATCTCTAAAATTTTGTAGCTCAACTTGATAGTAAAGCTGACTCAAGCTAAATGTCTCAATGCTAATTCTAAAATGAATATGGTTTTGTATTGACAACCTGTGTGTGTGTGTGCGCGTGTGTGTAGGAGGCTGAGAAGATGGTGGCATCACTGCAGGACACTTCTTTGGAGGAAGAGTGTTTCACCCAGGCTCTGCAGCAACAGCAGGAGAGCAGGAACACGGCAGCCGCTCTGCCGCTGTCCCATGAGGCCGCCATGAAGTGGTTCTACAAGGACCCACAGGGAGAGATCCAGGGTACACTCACACACTGTCGCGTGTACTGTACAGTCATAGATGCAAGCATAGCATATTTGAATATATATTTACAAAAATCTATATTTCTATTCTCTCAACTAATTTAAATGAGGTACACAAAGTCGGCTACGTAATTATAGGGTTAAACTCATCTCTCTATTCTACCCACGACCAGGTCCCTTCACCACAGTGGAGATGTGTGAGTGGTTCCAGGCTGGCTACTTCACCATGACCCTGCTGGTGAAGCGGGGCTGCGACGAGGGCTTCCAACCCCTGGGGGATGTCATCAAGATGTGGGGCCGCGTGCCTTTCACCCCAGGGCTCTCCCCGCCGCCCCTGCTGGTGAGACAGCCACCCCCAACGCAGCGCCCGCAGCCCACCCGGGGGCCCGCCGGGACTGTGAGTCAGAGCTCAGCCAACGTAGAGGATGGGGAAGGGAGGATGCAGAGGAGAGGGAAGATTGATAGACAGGTCACGGTAAAAGACCAATGATTAATTCCAATTCAGTTTAACAAGAGGGGCTCCATTTCTAAAAGTAGCCCCACTTGATTTTAACCTTTCTGTTGTCATTTGAATTGTTGCAGTTAATATATGTATTCCCTCATGCAGGAAGTGGCAAAGAAATGTATACAAACCACCTAATAAAAGGCATGTTATGCAGCGGCCTCCAGTAAAAGTCACTGGTTGCATGTAAGCTTCAAATTCGTGGAGCACAACAGGGTAGAGTCCATGCCAGCATGTAATATTGTAATGTTACGCTCCAGATGTTGTCTGATAAGATTTTTGTCCATCTACAACGGCATGTAACTTTTTCAACTTTTGGAAATGCTAAATTCCTGTATAGTCAATTTGTAATCTATTTCTGTATGCTGAAGACACCTATACTAGTTTGTAGACCACAGTCTGTGGTTACAAAGAATGGACAATTCCCTGTTAGATGGCTGCATGTAAAATGTAATTGGAAAAACCTACCAAAGCAATTCTTTCTTAGACTTAGCCCACTATGTATGAATAACTGTGTTTTGGAATCTTGAGTTTGAAGATGCATTGTATTGACTTACGATCGCTCTCTTCCACTGATCAGGGAAACCTGGACCAGGAGCGCCTGAAAAAGCAACAGGAGCTGGCTGCAACAGCAGCTCTGTATCAGCAGATCCAACAGCAGCAGCTATTCCAGCTCATTAACAGGTCAGGCTGTTGGATGTAGCTTTCACTATACATGTCTGGACTAGTGTACATTCATTTATGTTTCATTTTATTTTATGTTTAATATTTTGACTTTGGACTCATTTGTGCGTTGGGCTTTGATTTGTGTGTTCCAGGTGCAGTGAGCAGAGTATGATGCCTTCGATGAACAGGTCGATGTCAGTGCCAGATACAGGGTCCATGTGGGACATGCATACCTCAGCTTCACAGCCGTCAGGTACATTCTAGACATGATGTCACATGTTTATTAACCAGTGGGAGAATGTTTTCACCGTGGCACTGTACCAAATGATGCTAAAATAACCTTATCTTATTTCCATGTAGGCGGTGAAGCCAGTCTTTGGGACATAACAATGAATCCTTCTACTCAGGGTCCAACTCTCGAACAGCTTCAAAAGGTGGGTTCACTCGTGAGATTTTCAGCCTTAGAACACAAATTCATTTTATATTTGCTTGTTTTTTATATTATGTGTAGATGTTTTACACAATCGTCCATATCAGTACAGTCTGCAGTGCCCTGAGATAACGTCTGTTATGATTGTACCCTATATAAATAATGTTTAATTGAATGGATTGTGCCAAACACAGAGCAGGATTAATAAACTTTTTTTTTTTTGCTTATTCTAATTTCGGTTTGTGCCTTTTTACTCCATTTCACTCCCGATGTTTTCCCTTCAGCTCCAGCAGGAGAGGCGAGACGCTGAACTCAGGGCGAAGCGTGAAGAGGAGGAGCAGCGTAAGAGAAGGGAGGAGAAGAGGAGGCAACAGGAGGAGCAGAAGAGGAGGGAGGAAGAGGAGCTCTTCAGACGCAAGCAGGTGAGATAAAGGAAGGAAGATCATTTTACATTTCCCTTTCCCACGTGTGATGTCTGGGTTGACCTGACCATTATTTCCTTCTTGTAGTGTCGTCAGCAGCAGGAACTGATCATAAAGTTGCTGCAGCAGCAGCAGACCCCCCAGCAGCAGGGTCCTGGGGCAGGTGGCTCAGGCTGGAGCGGGGCTTCCTCCTCTGGGCTCACCAAAGCAGGAAAGCCCCCGGCTCTGGCTCTGCTGGAAATGCAGCAGGAGGCAGAGAGGCTTTTGAAGCAGCAGCAGCAACAGAGAGCCCAGCAGCAGAGAGACCGCGTGAGTTTCAGCAACTTAAATATGTTACTAGGGTTTCATACAGAAGGTCATAGAGAGCCCATTGTAGAGAACGCAAATACAAAACATGTAATTTGTCATAATGATCTCTCTGTCCGTTTCCAGCACTCTGGCATGTCGATGGGGAGCTCCTCCATGGGAGGGCAGTGGGTGGACGGTGTTGGCATGTGGGGCGGGCCTGGAGGTATGGAGGGTAAGGGTGGCAGTGGAGGCTCTTCAAGCAGCATGGGCATGTGGGACGAGGCTGTGAAGAACCAGGCCGGCCTGCGTGGCAACAGCAACAACAACATGGGCTTGAAGAACAGCCGCAGCAGCCCTTCTCTCAGGTACACGAGACCAGCTTCAATAAGCTAAAGTGCATAATTTATAAATGGGGGGAAAAAGGAATATTGAATGGCCTGCTCTGCCTTTGCACATGACATGCACATTTTTCTTTCTTTTTTTCCCTTTTTTTCCATCTCCTGTTGAAGATAGCGTTGTAATAAGTGATCATATGTATTGAGTCCTGTATGGCCTTTTGCAGTGATCAGTACATGATGCGTCGTAAGCGGACGGAGGACGAGGAGAAGCTGCTGAAGCTGCTGCAAGGCATGAAGCCTCAGGACGGCTTCACCACCTGGTGTGAACAAATGCTGCACGCTCTCAACACCTCTGCCAACAACTCCTCCTCCTCTGTGGATGGTAGGCTGCTGAGCTTTTATGTATTTAGCAGTACACAGGCTGAGGAGATTTCACCCTCGTGTTAAAATACAATACCTTTTTAGACTTCATGTAGCTCATTCACTTTTATTTAGCTCAACATCTTTCCCCACATTTTCAGCATTTCTAATCATTTAAACTGTACGTCTTTGTTAAGTTGCCACAATTGTGGCATACCTGAAGGAGGTGGAGTCTCCCTATGCAGTGCTGGACTTCATCCGGTCCTACCTAGGGGACACAGTGGAAGCCAAAGAGTTCGCCAAACAGTTCCTGGAGCGACGTGCCAAACAGAAAGCCAACCAACAGAGACAGCAGCAGCAGGTAGGCCTGAGCTCGGTGAGGACAGCATTATGTCAAAAACATAACTCTTTGGATCAGTTCATGGTCCAAAAACGAAACAAGTAAATGAAAACTGCCATGTACTAGCTGTATTAAATCACATCTTCTGAATTTTGAGTTTTCCTCATTTCATTTCAAGTGAAATGTTTTGTAATTAGTTTGAATCTATCAACTGGAAAATTTAGTTTTCTCAGGAAGTTTCAGGAGTTTTCTATTGTCATAAGCAAGGATGCAGTTCACCGTCCTGCCTGTACTGTCTGAATCTGAAACATCATTTGTGTAATTTAGTTGAGGGCTACAGTTCTCATTTTCTGCCTGAAGATGGGACATGTGTTTAGAAAATGTGTTGAAACTTTGTAAATTACTTAATTGCTCGATACCTATTAGGAGAATGACACATATGGGAAATGGGTCATTATTATGCTGACTATTGATATAGAGGTAAGAATGTATGTGCATACTCGTGAATGTTTTACCATGGAGGTCAGACTTGTAATACACCATGATATGTGTTTCAGAATAGTATTTGCAGGCAAATAATTGGCTGTAAGAGAAACCATTGCTATTCCAGTGTGACAATTGTAAATTCCTCCTCTACTCCTCTTTATATGTCCCAGTTATCAAAGGAAGTGGCTGGATTGAACATGAACTTCCCTCTGCAGGTAAATACAGATATGCCTCTGTATGGATGGAGTTGAGTAGTTAGTGGGGACAGCAGTGATTGTGGTTGTTTTTCTGTGTCCACTGCTACAACAGCAGCCTCCATTTTCTTTCACTAACGTTTCACCATCCAATTGGTTCAGCTGTAAGGGACATACTACGCACAGCCCTGTCTTACAAAATTGTTACAGTGATCATAATGTCGAGAATTTAGTTTTCTGCATCAAAAGAATCGCGATGGATCTAAGAATCTATTTTCCCCATTTTCATTTTGTCATAGCTGATTAGAAAAACATTTGGGGAATGTATGATGATCTTAATATTTCTTTTCCTTTTTAAGGACTCAATGCGAGGTATGAATCCAAGCACCCTGCAGTCCATGTTTCAAGCCAACCACATGGGCAAGGCTGGTCTCTATGACAACCAGGGGGTAAAGATGAAGAAGAAACAGCCCATGATGCTGCACTCTGACCCCAGCATCTTAGGTACGTGACCTCACCAGCATTTCTTATTTTTCTTTCTTTTGACTTCTTTCATCTGTAAATGGTCTTAATCTATAAATAGCTAGCTTTAACTAGCTTGACCCCAGATTAGCAAAGCACAACGTGTCAACAAGTCCACCAGCAACACACGTCTATATCAAAGTTAGAGTTAATGTTCAAAACAAGCTCAAATGAAAAATGTGTTTATCAACACTGGAATCAAATGGAGCCGCCTTCGGAAGCAACAACAGAAAGTATTGCCTCCTCTTGTTGACTTGTTTGAACCCACTCCAGGTGGTGAGTAGGATGTGCTCTAGGGTGGGCTTATGGCTGAACTGTATTTATGTACCTGGGAGCTGTTTGCTGCATAAACACGGGGATGGGATATGGCTCACTCTTGAAGTACATGTAACCAGGTGGCTAAACAAATGTGATACAGGTAAAAATGGATATTACAGGGTTTGTACAAAGTCTTGAAATTTTGAAAATGCTGATTTTATGTTTTCAAGGTTTGAAGTATGCTTGAATTTAAATATACTTCTTTAAACATTAACTTAAATGGGCTCTCATCAACTAAACAAGTTGTAATATTTGAAATTAAACAATCCCATTGTCATTCTTGTTTGCTGTCTCCAGGCATTTATAGTAACATTTAGATGTCATGATAAAGGCTTCGAGAGTCTGGACATTTTTGGTTGGGTACCGTGACAATGCTTGAATAGTACTTGAATTTTACTCTTAAAAGCTGTCATGCAGCCTGATTATTCTGTTTATATAGAAAAGAGAAAACAGAAGCTGTGCAAGATTTGATTGATATAAAACGCTGCTGTTTCTAATACATGTTGGCTTGATAAAGATTGTGCTGGGTGAAACATTGAATCAGTACTTGGGAACTTCTCTAATACAGTGTGCACACCACTCATTTTCCACTGTGTGGGTGCATGTTACCTAGATATGGTACTTTTTCTACCTTTTTTAATTATTAAACAACAGTACATAAATAAATGTAACTAATAAGTGTGGTTTGTGGTAAGTAAGCTTCTCACATTTACAAATAAGATTGATTTCCAGATCAGAGGGCTCTTATAAATAATTTCAACGCTGTCTAAGCCAGCCCTTCTAATTCCCCCATGTCCCGCCCTCCTCTGATCTTACTCAGCTTTCTCTGTCTCTTCCCTCTGCCCTCCCCCTCCTTCCTGCAGGGTACTCATTCCACAACGCGGGCGAGTGTCTGAGCCTGAATGAGATGGAGATGGTGGAGGATTACTGATGTGACGCAGCGCAGCAGCAATAGCTACCTGAGGCCTTCTGTCTTTTAATCAGACAAACCTGATGACGAATGTGCACTGCTGGGGGAACCGGGGGATGGGGGTGGGGGTAGGAAGGGAGCGAGCGTGAGGGGGGGGCGGGGTGGAGGCGCCTGGATCTGCGCCTCCCACTCTTTCCTTCTGGCAAGAAACAAAAAATGGGCTCCCTGCTGCACCAGTTGATCACTTGAGCAGGGGAGAGGGGGTGATGAGGGGTGAGGTTAAAAGGAAGATGGGTATCCTCTGGCACTCAAAAGATTAAGCACCTTATACTGAACTAATGCACTTTATTGAGATGGGATTTGAATAGTTTTTTTTCGTGTGTGTGCGTGTGTGTTGGGAATCAGTGTGCATACGGTATGTGTACATACACTATCTGCGCATGTGAATCAGAACTGGAAGAAGGCGTTGAAACAGTCGGGCAAATGGTCAGGCTGTTAGGTTTTCAAAGTCAGGGGGACCTTTAGTTGAAACCTTATCAGAGAGCAAATCCTTTCTCGAAAGACAAACACTGTTGATATTTCTCTTGTTTTGCATTTTTTTACGTTTATATAAAAAGTAAAGCTATTGAAAAATGGATTATAAAAAAACTTGAAGATTTGCACTTGCCTAAAAAGAAATAACAAAAACAACAAAAAAATTTCAAACAAATGGGGTTAGTTATAAAGTGAATATTTTTGTGAATGTGTATGAATGACTGTGAGAGTGCCCGATGGTTGGTTTGTGTCAGTAATATACCAGTCTGCACAATGTTTTTTTTTTTTCTTTCTTTTGTTGCTTACCAAGATGTATGAAACATAAGAGGCCATTTTTGTCTTTTTTGTTCAAATGGTAATTTTGTATTCTCATGTTTAGAGTGTGTTTCCCTTCTCCAAACAGGGACTTGATCTGTATGTTTTGAGAGAGAATGAATGAATGAATGAATGAGAGAGAGGGGGGCAATTGCACAACACATCCTTTCTCTCACCAGCTCTTCATCCCCAGATAGACGAAATAGAAATGCATACATTTGTAAATGTTAGCTTTGCGTTCATCTCATGATGACCACCACTAGTTTATTTCCCTTAGCTTCTCCACATGGGGAGCTGTCTCTAGACCTGTGAGGACTAGCAGACAGGGCGAATCATGAGGGACATTACTGTGTGTGCATCAAAATGAGACTTTGTATGGATGTGTGTGTGTATGTGTTTTCAGCGTGCATGTTCATTTACTGTTCATAGAAATGAGTTAAGACTACAGGTACTCATTTTGAATACATGTGCTTTTTTGTATGTGTATGAATGCACATTTGTGCCTAAGAACTTGGATAGGGTGCGTGGCCATTGAGACATTAACTCTTTTTTGAGAGCGAGTGTGATGTGTGTCAGTGCTCAGCACAGTGTATGTAAAGTATATAAGTTTATATCGTAAATATTTCTAGTTCAGTCTAGGGGTGATCCATCGGAAGGTTAGTCCAGTCTGTTTTCCTGGGGTGTGATCACGTTGCCTTTTGTCAGCTCTCGAACTTGTGAATGAAAGGTGTCGAGTTTCTGACTCTGAAAAAAAAAATACAGCATCTTAATGTGCAAGTGCACAGAACGGTGCATGAAATGTTAGCATATTGTGTTACTTATTCGTTGTTGCAATTTGATAATGACGAGTTTTCTTTTTTTAATGAAAAATATATATGAATATATACATTATATACAAAGTTTAAAAAGTATTTGGACTAAGATAATGAGCACTTGGGGCTGCTATTTTTGTTGTGTGTTTAAAAACGTTTTTTTTTTCCTTAATTTGTTTTTCATTTTTGTTTCATTATCGCCATGTGAAGTGTGTGTATTATTTCTTAAGAAAATATTGAATGTATTCCAAAAAAAATGACAAGAAACCCGTGCTGATACCAGATATTTTTTTTCCTCAGAAGATTTCAAAAATGGAAAATACAAAAAAGCTTGGAAGAGTTTAGTGAGGACCTTTTTTATTTACACAGTGGAGAAGAAAAAAAACTTGGGATGGATACAGTTGAACACACTGCCTCTACAATCCTTGTCGTACAAATAGTGACTAAGAATTAAAAGAATGGACTCTTTCTATTCCATACTGGAGCTTTGGTTGTTTACAAACCACATGGATATCTGTGGATGCAGTTTTTTGTTTTTTTTGTTTTGTTTAAATCTTTTTTTTTTTGTTCCCACATAAGACGGGTGGGGTTTTGCAAGTGCGCTTCTGCCATATGGACATTGAGTGGTGTTGGTTTGAGGAAGAGTTGCAGGCATCACAACAACATGGACAAGATCCTCTAAACGGGAGCTTTTGTGTGTGATGTCGTGGATCCTGAGACTTTATGATCAACCGTGGAGCAGAGGCGTGAATATCACGGACGGGCTCTGTTTTGTGGGAAACAGTGCAGGGCTGCATAACCCTAGAGGGGAACTGAGAGGGCGATACGAGTACACCTGGTTAGTGCACTTGTCTTCACCTAAACCCTCATAAGCACTCACCCCCTGCCCTCACCAACTCACCTATGCACTTTTGTTCATTCAAGCTGTGAGGTACCATTTTGGGGATGGGAGCACAATTGCAACAGGAGGATTGCTACGACTTTGACAAAGTCACTGAAAAGATATTCCCAAACTGAAATAAGAGACTCGAGAAGCACGTCTTCTCCCTCCTCCTGTGTGTATATATAACCATATTTTTGTATTACCTTTCAGAGTAGAAAGAAAATTTGGAAATGGATGAAGGAAAATTCATGAGACATTGATTATATGGAGTGAATGTTCTTCAAGAAAACCAATCTTTTTGAATATAGTTTGAGATAGACTCGCTGCGAGTTTCCCTTAGTTTGCCAGTAACCCTGGAATAATCGGGGATGGAAGGGAAAACCACATGGACATTGACTGAGGTGTTGGACATTCCACAGTGGCTCCAAGACTAACTGATAGTTACTTATCAAAATGGATGTGGCGGTCGCTAGAAAGAGTCCCATCACGAGTGTTTGATCAACATGCACAGTGAAGAGGCAGACATAGGTTCGAAGAGGCTTGCACTTGGTCTCCCAACCCGATGACTGCCTCGAGAGCTGGTGTGACTGCAGGAGAAAGAAATGTTTGGCATTGGTAAGATATTCTTGCGTAATGTCTTTTTGGCGCTGTATACTGACATCATTTGATCCATTTACTAGTTATTTACTCTGTTTAATCATGTGGCACTTTTTCTAACCGGATTGTTTGGACAGTGGGGTGATGATGACCGTGTGCTTTCTTTGTCCTCTCACAGGAGTCTGGCTGTGCTTTATTTGCTGCCCTCTGCAAGGAGGATTTAATCTACAGCCAACCCATGAACCAGTTAACCCTAAACCTGTCCTTTGAACTTAAACCCTAAGAAACTTTTCTGTCTTGACCTCAGACTGGGCAGGCCATTGGCATTATCAGTTGGACAGTTACCAGATGAAGTTACAGGTTTCATCGACCATGGATCCCCATCTGTGTTGGAAGTTTTAGGTCTGGAATTTCATCAGGCGCTCTCCGGCAAGGAAGAGGATAAAGAGGCACGTATTGCTCAGATGTCATCACCCACCTCGGCCTGAAACCCTCAGGTGGTTGCGTGGACGTCTTTTAACCAGCGGGACAGAAGCAGTTGGACTACATCGAAGCCACCAGAAATCTCTGCAGCTGTGGAACTGAAAGAATTGTACAGAAAAAAAACTTTGAAACATGAGGCAAACACAAACACGTAGCTACATGTCACATAGATTCTAGAGTCCAAAGGAGTTGCAGACACACTACATGCACACCTACAGCAAAAGCAAAATACGCTCAGTTACATTGGCTCTCCTCTGGAACCATGTCTGCACACACAATAGGGCTACATCAATATGATATGACACACAGACACACACAAGCATCAATGCTCATTAGTATAAACGGTGAGCTTTGTAAATACTGTAAAATTTTGTGTTTTTGATTTTTCTCATAGTGGGTTTTGCTTTATTTCTCTGTTCGACATGCCTTAAATTGTATAGTTCAGTCCTGAATGGCTAACTGAAAATGTTCTCTAGACGATGAAGATGGAAATCACCTTGTTGACTGTCATTTAAAGTCAAAGAAAGAAAGGAGCTTTCTACAAGAATCTGATCATGAACGTTACTAGTTCGCTACAGAATAGAGCAGCAAACAGTTTTTGATAAATCTGATTTTGCTGGTGGTTGGCTTTTGTTACCCTTTTGGTTTCCTTAAAATGCAGAGTGGATTTGTTCAGATTTCCTGTTTAGATTATTACTGAAGGTGCAGGCTTAATAAAGGGCTGAAGTCTGTACTGTCTGGAGCTGAGCTGGCGGGGTGGGATGCACAGAATTGGCTTAAAGCACAGACTTGTTTCTGTGTGGTAACCATTGTTTGATAAACTGCTGTTGGCAAAACTCAACCAGAGTGACAGGTCCTCCTCAAATTGAGATACAAATTGGGGCTTTTGGGGGTTGGGTTCATTTTTTTACACCCTGGGAGACCTAAATGTTTTGGAAGCTACTAGGTACTTTTTACAGTTTTGAGATGTCAAATCAGGCTTGTGTTATAAGCATGATTGTACGAGCAAGATTGCATGATTTGTAATATTTGTGGGGTTTGACACTAAACCTTGAGGTGTGTCACAACTAGGCCCAGATTTCCTCGGCTTTGTCTGTGCACATGGTAGTGCTGCTGACCATCACTGATGGCACTGAACAGATTAAGAATCAAGCAGTCAGTTGTGTGTTATCTGTCCCAACAATTTGAAAAGTGACTTGTTCCATGTATGTATATCTAATTGGATTTGAGATATTATGCCTGGAGTCAACCAGTAGTTTTTTGTATGCTTGATAACTAAACAAATATGCAGTTTTTATTCTAAATGGCACGTTATTTTCATTGAAAACCATCTGCTTAGACTTCTAATAGTTGTGATACAGTAGGCTCCAGTATCTCATAACTGTTGAATGGAGACCGAATTAATGCTAAATGGTTACTAAATTTGGTGTTGTAATCAGCTGCCAAAACAAAGGAATTGACTTCAACCATGTGAGTATACTATCAAGTCTCTTGTTTGTGAATGACTTTAAAAATACCTATGTTCTACATTTTTTTAAAGCTGATATTGTGTGGTATTAGTTGTTGGTGAGTCAGTCTGTCTTAAAAGAGTAAACCAAAGTTGTTTGCAGTTCATTATACTGCACTACACATGCTTTTATGATCAGATAAACTGCAATATTGTGTTTTCAAAAAGCCCTGGATGTTTGGTTGCAGCCTTTGAAAAGCACCTGTCACACGCCTGTCCCCTTGGGGGTATCAAGGTGCTCATCTGGTGTATTTTAGCTCTAGAAACTGTAGTTTCAACAGTGTTGGGCTAAAATATACAATGAAAGTAATATCCCAGTCAGCTCAGCTCCTTTGCTTAATAAGTCTTTGAATGTTGTTAAAATAACAGCAAATATGTAATGAAACAGTTTTGGAAAAGAACAACTGAAAGATGTGTAAATAGTTTGGCGTTTGTTTGAAGAACAAAATAAATACTAAATAAATAGCATTTAGCAGTGACTGACAACGTTTTTATTGCCTTTTATTATCTATGAAGTGGAAATGTGTGTGCACTGCATACACGACATAAACACACTACTGTGCTTCTACCGTGAGCATGTTATCGTCATTAGCGCAACTCTCGCGATACTTTGAAACACATGGCCGCCCCCAGTGTTTACAACTCGTAATGAATTGGTGAATAGAAACAAAGTACAGACGTAGAAGGACGTCGAATAGTTTTTTACGCTATTCGTAATCCCCGTCTTTAGTTGAAACTTTAAAACCGTCGAAGAAAAAAGTGTTTATAGCCAAACAAACAGAACCAAAGGCCAGGCAAGCCACAACACAGGTAGGTAGCGTTAGCATCAGGCTGCTAGCGTAGGCTATTGCTAACGTGGGGTGGTTGCTGTTTCTGTTGTGGACGGACGGTTGGAGGGAATTGAAGCTATTTGCCAGCATCACTCTGCTTATATAACCGCAGCAGAGCATGTGTGGAGTAAAACGGGTACGGGTGTGTTATGTAATTTGTAGCGAAATTAACATTAATGCTAGTTCGGAGTAGTTGGCACGTCACGACTAGCCACAGGTGTCTGTGGGGTATTTGTACGTGCAGCTTGGCATCCGTTATTTATTCCTCTTTACAAAGAACGTCACGTGCATTTCTCTTATTTGACGTGTTTTCAATCTTCTTGCATTATTGGTTTCACCTGCCTTCATCGTTGCTGTTTTCTAGGCTATCTGGTGCTGTGATGTCCTCGACCCCCAGCAGACTCAAACACCCACACTGCAGGAAGAAGCACTATCCTAGTAGCACTTACCTCACCCACGTCTGACAGCCAACCGTCGGACACGAGGCACTTGGACTTGACAGGAAAGATTGATCAACAAAGAGATGTCTGACTCGGCTGTAAGTGGTGAAAGCGGAGGTGTGACAGGCGCAGGGCAGGATGCAGAAGCAGACAATGAGCCCCCTCAACAGGCGCCATCTCTACCTGAAGGTGACCGCTTACAGGTAGGGGAGACCTCAGAGGAAGGGGTAACTCCATCTGCCAAGCGGCCCAGACTGAGCGAGGAGGAACAGGGGCTGGAGCAGGTTGCAAAGCCCCTTGAGATCCATGGAGAACCACCAGCACACGCTGACTTGCTGCGGGAAGACCCAGCCCCACCACCACAAAGTAAAGTATATGAAATGAACCTATGAAATGAAATGCAGAAGAGGGAAAGAAGTCTGTTCAATTTAAGATGTTGGATGTCTGTCAGAGATTATAATTCATATTCATGTCTTGAAGATGAATGAGTTAACCTGCACACATTGATGCTAGGAACTGGAGTACCACTACAATGTGAGGATGAAGGTCTTGAAGGGGAGGAGGTGCCTGTCGGTGGGGGTGAAGAAGAATGCCATCAGAATGGAGATGGAGGGCGTGATGCCCCGATCGCAGAAGGAGAGACGGAACCAGAGGAGGAGCACAACGGTAACAGATCTGCAGACAGCCCCAGTGAAGGACAGCAGTAAGTGGGGGAAGAAGTCAGGTTTATTTTTAACCTGTTTCCACATAACTAGGGATACATATACAGTACGCATACCATCAAGTGAGCTGTTTCAAGCATGGTTGTATGGGGGTGAATGGGGGCGTCATCTAATGATTATGAAGATGTGATAAACACGTGTTTCTCAAATAGATGAAAGAAGCTGTACAGCAGAGCACAATGTTCTGATAACTGCGAGGTGTATATGGTCACTCACCTTTTTATAATGGCACTCCTCTTGAAGTGATGCTGCAAATAGCACCCCAGCATTAACTGGTTAAATATTTAACACTATCAATCATCCTATTGGCAACATTTGGAGAAGATGACACGGGATGAAAAACGATGGGATTAACCTGTAGAGGTGAGACATGTAATTATCAATCCCCCACTGTATAGTGACACTGATAATGGAGCAGCTCAGGCTCTGCGTCGCTAAATGTTGAAGATGGATTGATGGGTGGATGTCAAGATATTATTGGTTGAAATTGATTGGTTCAAGCTTACATAAGTAAATGTCATATTTTGTTTAACAGAAGAAAAAAACATGATTTGGATTTTCATGTAAAAATCAAACATTTTTGGTAAAAAAATAAAAAAGATATAGTTAAATAGGGACAGGATATGACCAGGTATGAGATCTAAAAGGGTTAAAAGGTATTTTTCATTTCATCTTAATTTCTCTCCCTTTCTATCTTGCTTTCAGTCTAGGCCTAGATTTGACCCAGAACCCCCAGATTCTGACTGGTTCCTGGACTGAGTACTCCAGCCTTCCAGAGAACTACCTCAAAGGCTGCAAATGGTAATCTCTTCCACAATTAGCATGACGCATAATGCACCATGTTTGATGAGGTTTTGAAGGTGCTAACTTTCGCATTATCAAATTTGTAATTCACTTTCCATAAATGTCCAGAATTACCACTGTTTGTAATTTTAATATTTGGTATAAGTGAGGCTACTAGTAACAAACAATCTTATCTCACAGTCAAGATAAAGCAATATCTTAATCAACTACAATTATTGTTGTTCACAGTTCACCACTGTTTCTCATTCTCCCTCCTTTTCTGAACTAGGGCCCCCGATGGTTCCTGTATTCTGACCAACAGTGCAGACAACGTGCTCCGTGTGTACAACCTTCCTCCAGAGATTTATAGCTACAACTGGGACTTGCTTCCTGAAATGGTGAGCACACATATTGCACACACATCTCATTCTCGAAACCTGGGTGTCACTGATGAAGCTGAATCCAGGTAAATGATATTGGATTACTTAAACTTTGTCCTGTGGGTCTGAAGATTTCATATTTCTGTTTTCATTCAATCCATTCTTTAAAGTTTATTTGTTTATTTTATAAAACAAACACATGGAGAACACAATTTACTTTTGATTCAGTCCCATTAATATAATTTTTACTGACTGCATCCAGAATTCACAATCCCCACATCGTTTGTGATGTGATGTGAAATTTAGAACTTACAGATCGTCTTCTCTATTTCCGGTCTTCTGCACGCACACTGTAGATGTTTGTCTGTAGATGTTAATGTCTTAGTCATGTTTATGAGATATTTTTCATTTCTTTCAAACACTGTCTAAATTGTGAGATATCCCGAGTAAAGAAAAGGTGAACCTGTTGTGTCTGTCTGTTACACAAATCAATATGATGTTGATGGTTTCTGCATGTGTTACAACCAACTAATAAAAACATTTCAGTCATTTTAAGGCAGCAGCTTGAGAAAATATATTTATTACTGAAGATTTAACAGTGGAAATAAAATAGGCACTCTGTCATTTTAGGTTTTGGGAAATACCAAGCGGCGAGCCATTCTCTTTGTATTACAGGCTGGTAGATTGGGATCACTGAACAATAATAATGGAAATATAATCAATTTTCTTCCATTGCAGAGATCTCAAACCGTATGTGAAAAGGGTAGAAAATTAAGCTTTGATTGCGCTATTTCTCACATGGTGCGACTGGCGTTTGATATTTAATTCTACTACAAGGAAAAGCCTGTGATATTGTCTTCTGTCTGCCTGTTTAGTACCAGCGTCAGCACTGATAGAAGCCATCGTTCATTCCAGTCATGCAGGCTGACTGCTTGTTTCTGTCCTGACATTCCTGACGGCCTCCTTCCTTTACTTTCATTCTGTGGCAGAGTCCAGTCCTAAGAATGGCAGAGGGAGACACCATCTACGACTACTGCTGGTACCCCAAGATGAACTCTCTGGACCCGGACACATGCTTGTGAGTTCAACTTGATCTTTGCCGGACCATCCTGAGTCCTCAGATCTTAACAGCTGCATAGATGAGAGATTTAAAGTTCACTATGAAAGGTCAACCTTCCGAGATGGTGAAAGATGTATACACGGGAAAAGTACTGTGATGTTTATCAAGGCTGGTGTCGATCGGTGATTGGTGTTTTTAATCTTGGCTGGTTAGAGTGGGACGCCGTGTGTTTGGGTAAGATTACCAGTTTGCTTGAGTTGGACTAATCGACTATCCAAGTATAGAAGATGTTGTCTGCTTGTGACTCATTCTTTAATCTCTGTGGTATTTGCACTTGTTGTGGGAGGCAGCTGCCAGCATGGAGAGAAGATGTAAAAGCTTTGTGATGTCTCTCATTATGAGTAAGGAGCTGGCCCTTGTCTTGTCTGCCTCCGTCGCAATTCACTCAGCTGTTTGAGGCCCACAGTGCTTTTCAGCATGATTCAGCCCACTAACAGCTCTCCCGAGTCTAGACAACACCTAAAGGGCCCCACGATTCCCTGATTAGGAGCTTCTCTTTTCATCAATTCTTTTTTTAGCGTGCGCTCCAGCAGGCTTTTAGAATGTGGTCATTATGACATCACTGTGTTTTTGTGCGCGCGCCGTGAAGCAGAGCAAACATCAGTAACACCCAGCCGTCACCGCGGAGACGGCGTATCGTCTGTGGCTACAGAGGTAGGGCCATGCTAACGAGCTGTGGTCAAGTTGCCAAAAGTTTCCTCTGTGCTCTATACGTCCTCCCCCAGCTCCCATCATCCACCAGTTACACCCTCTGCCCTCCGACAGATCCCTCTGATCAAGGGCCCAGCGTGGGCACCGCTCCACCCCGACACCAGACAGCCTTCACTCTGTAAGAGCAGGGGGCTGGGGGTCAGGAGCTGCATGTCCAAAGATAAGAGTTGTGTAAACGGCGCAATGATCAGCAAACGACGCATGCGGATAATGAGCCACTTGAGAGGCCTGCGTGTACCTGCCGGAGCCGTGCACAGGTCTGTCATGAGGACGACGATGCCAGTAGGAGCTGACAGCAGATATTCATCTTCTTCAGATCACTGCCACATATCGGAGAGGGCTCCTGCAGGGCACAGCTAGGTGGTAGGACATACCCAGAGTAGAGATTGTTAAGGGTTGAAGGTTATGGTTGTAATTATTAAACGCATTTTCCAACAAACCTGCTTTTCTGTCTCCATTTTCCTCCCCCTCTTCTCACATCTCCCATTTTGTTCCTCATTCCTCCCCCTGCGCTCCTTGAACTCTGTCTGCCAAAAGCCGTGTGTTGTTGATGCCCCTCCTGTAGAGAGGGAATAAGGGCCCCTGTTATGGCTCGGTTAAGTTGCACTGAGTTCTAGGCATTGCTCCAAGCTAGCAGCAGTCTAGCATTATAATTGGGCATTTCCCTGCTCTGGAATAAAGCTACGGCTCAGAGGGGCCATAACAGAACACGGCAGCAGCGGTAGGGGCTAATTTCCTTTGTCTAATTGAGCCGCAGTGATGTTTGGGCATTTGTTCAGCGCCCAGTAATTAGAGTTAAAAAGGCATGGCTCAGTCTTTGGCCCTGATTTGAATCAATAAGAATGTGTTGTGGTCTTGTCTCCATAATAATAAGGCATAACACAATGCAGTGTATTTGTTTTGATTCACTGATACATTCAGATGGATGTAGTGACATAGAGGTTAGCAACAAGAAAACGAGTCAGTGTTTTTGTTCATACGTTATGTATATCTCAAGAAGAATCTTTGCAACCTTTTCATTTCATTTTAATCTGTTTTGTATCCTCTAAGACGCAAGTACTAAGCAACTATTTTATTCCGCTAGTTACTTAGTTTTTCTTTTATAGACACTTACTGATTTTCCCACTGTTTATTCACTGTACACGAATATGTTCTTATTTCTTAAATGGGAGCTGTAAAACAAAATTGCCCTTAAAGACAATAAGGATTGATTATTCACCCTTGTTTAATCATTTGCATCAATTACTTTCTTCTCCCTGTTGTCTGTCTTTATCCCACTTGTCTTAATAACTCACTCTCGTTCGTTTTGACATTCTTTTCATCTGGCCTCTCACTCCCCTTTTGCAGTTTAGCGAGCAGTAGCCGCGACAACCCAGTCCACGTGTGGGATGCATTTTACGGGGAGGTGCGAGCCAGTTTCCGACCCTACAACCACCTGGACGAGCTGACGGCAGCTCACTCCCTCTGCTTCTCGCCGGATGGAACGCAGCTCTACTGCGGCTTCGACAAAACTGTCAGGGTCTTCTACACCGACCGTCCTGGCAGAGACTGTGAGGAGCGGCCCACCATAGGTCAGTTATCAACTGCTCTCGCACACATTCAGCTTAAATCATCATACTAGTGGTTTTTGAACCACAAATCATGTATACTTTACAGTACAAGGGTGGGATCTTAAAGACACGATAACGGTGGTTCTTTGCACCAAAGTTCTCTTGAAAGTGGTGGAAATGTCTAACAAGTAATGAATTATGAGTTATGTAAAATGCGTATTCCTATTTGAAAACTCTCCCTGTTGTTCAAGGATGCTCCAAACTCTGAGAATAAAGAATAATTCACAAAGAATTGCATTCACAAGCTATGTTCTTGTAAAATCAAACCCACACGACAAACAAGTAGTCAACAGGAAGTTTCTTGTATACAAAGCGTTGCTTTCTGACAGCTGGTTGTCATATCCCACAGGCTGAAGTGTCCTTGAACAAGGAGACTTTTTGTTATGTACTTCTACCAAAACAATAAAGGGAACTAAATGTTTACTGTGATGAATTCCTAATCTCTGGCTCACACTTCAAACAAGTTTCAGTTCACTGGCAGGTTTTTGTAAAGTACTGAAAATAACTGAACCAGCGTCTGTCTTGTAGTTAGCGAGCTGAAGTATTCTAAACCACCAAAATGATCCTAGAACGTGTCATTGCCGTCTATGGTTCGGCTCCATAAGCTCTGCTTGATACTGAATAACTGCAAATTATGCAGAAATGTACGGTTAATCTCAAACAGGTTATGTAATGCATGTCAGGACTGTGTCAGACCCTTGCTTCTGCTCTTTCGTGTCAAAAACATGCAAGAAGCCTTTTTTTTTCTTTTTAAAGAGTGAAACCGTGGATGACTGGGAAAAGAAACGGATGATTCAAATGTGAGCTGTGTGTGCATTGTTGAGAAATATTTTCCTCTTGAGGGTGTAATCAGGAAAGTAGGCGTCGCCAAAGATTCAACTTGGAGTACAAGTGATTAGGAGTTGTCTTGTGAACGTGAAAAGGCAGAACGTCCTGCCAAATGCCACTCTCTTGTCTTCACTGCAGTGAAGAAGCAGGGCCAAAGTGGCATCATCTCCTGCTTTGGCTTCAGCCCCTGCCAGTCTGTTTATGCCTGTGGCTCTTACTCCCGCTGCGCCGGCCTCTACTCCTGCCAAGACGGCACCATGCTGGCTCTGCTGCCGACCCGCCACCACGGAGGCCTCACCCATCTGCTCTTCTCCCCCGACGGCAACTACCTGTACACCGGCGGGCGCAAGGTGAACACACGCGCACACACACACACACACACACACAACGCAGCGCGCAGAGAGGAGCCCTGAGGGCAATGATGCTGCTTCGTTTGAATAATCACGCACACACACCATCGGTAGGCTTTGTGTGTTAAGCAGGTAATAAATGACTTTGCTCTGTTGCATTGGAAAATTGGTTTACACAAGCATTATGGAAGCTTTTTGGATAAGAGCTTTATATGCTAATTTCCTGTCTTGATGGCATGAGTCAGCAGGTAATGAATGTAATTAGGCATCATGGTATTCCGCCCCAAAGGAGTCACTGTTTCACAAGGGTGCTGCAGAGTTTTGCCATCACATGAGCTTGAATTTGCACTTTTTCGTTTTTACTTCTCTTGAGTTCTAGTTTTCATAAATATTCATATACATTATCTAATGGGCATTTTTTTATTGCCAATTAGTCATTAACAGTAAGGCGAGTTAAGGCACTATCATAAGTGTAGAATAAATGGCAGAAGAACAATTCCTCAGTGTCTGGAGTCTAGTTTAACATTTGCACACATTGTCCACAATGTTCTATGGACACCTTGCAATGTAGAGACTCCATGACCATCAACATCTGTGTGATTCAATGGCCTCCGTTCATTCCTGTTAACTTTATGTGAACTTCACCCCGTTCACATTAAATGCATCCCAGGGTCTACAAAGTTACTGTAGCGTGCAAGTCACCGGAGATTCATCTACAATTTAGCAAAAGGGTCAACAGTGCAGATGTACTTTACACTGCAGGTCTATGTGAAATCAATATCAAGTCATAAGCAATACAAACGGAAGATCTGAATGTAAATTTAAGGTGGTATTGGAAATAACCCACAACAAAAACTAGAAACTTTTCAGGCTTCTTATTCATAAGGATTTTTCCAATGTTTAGTTTCCATTGTAGTTTTCTGGTAGGGGTGGTATTTCTATAGCGTAATGATACAATGATGTGTGTTTTGGTCTCCATTCTACCTACATTTTTTATTTGATCCTTTTTTTGTTTTTATGAAAACAAAAATGATCACTGATACCTACATGTAGTCTGCTCTGTAGCCCTGGACAAAAAGCTTATGTGAAGAATGTGTGTATGTGTGTTTAGGATCCAGAAATCCTGTGCTGGGACCTAAGAGAGCCGGGCAAGGTTGTGTTTTCACTCAAGAGAAATGTGGCCACTAACCAGCGCATCTACTTTGACCTGGACCTGTAAGTTTACTACTACTCTACTCTTGTGTGTGTGTGTGTGTGTGTGTGTGTGTGTGTATGTTTGAGCTTGAACTTGCATAAAATGACAATACTGCGTCCTGTCAATTAGTTGAACTTTCACATGGCTGTATAAATGCTGTTTTGTTTCTATGTAGGTCGGGCAAGTACCTGCTGAGTGGAGACACTGAGGGAGTGGTGTCGGTGTGGGACACCCAGACGGCTCCTGCTGATGGTAACGAGGAGCTGCTGCAACCGCAGCTCAGGTTCCAGACCCACTGGGACTGCACCAACGGCATCAGGTCAGTTGATCAGATGTGAAGGACTGTTTCAGGTGCAGTGAGGATAGGACAGATAATATATCAGATCAGAACTGTCTGACTGTCATCACCAAGTTTGTTTGTGTCATGATTGCTTGACCTGATCTGAACCGTCAAACGATATAAAACTATACAAACGATAAAGAGCATTCGTTCTTTTTGCGGCAGAAAGTGAAGGCTTCTGTCTTCCGTGTCATCGTGTTCTAAAATCAAAATGTCATCAGTCATTGTGTTTTATTGACTTGCAGCCTTTTATCTTAGGTTGGACAGATTTTAGGGAAATGAAGCATTTAAAGATGATGTAAGAAATTACCTCACAATAAGCAAGAACACCAATGTAGGCACTGGCAGAGCATTTCAGAATTAATGGTGCAAAATAAATCTTATAGCAGGTAGAAAGTGAAGCTTCTCAATCGTCCCGTTAAGGAGATATCTTGTTGTCATACAAGCAAACAGGGAGCCCCCAGCTAACTACTATTTAATGGTTCAAACAGTCACAAACTATATTGGTCTTCTGTACAAACGGATGGTTTTCTGCCTGCTGCTTCTTGCTGCGTTGTGCTGTTTGGGTCCAACAATCATTCACAAACCAGCGTAGGACGTGCAACCGTAATCTAATGTGTATTCTTTGTAGAAGAGATGAAATAGCTGATGAACTAAAAATGATGTATCATGGCTGTGAATGTGCTTCAAATATGTAAAGAATCTGGACTTAAAATTTCAATCTCAATTCATTTAAGTCTGTGAAATGCATGACTTACTTCCTCTTACTGTTTACATGTGCAACGCTGCAAAATACCAGAAACTTCAGTTCTCTTGAATCTTTTTATTTCTTTTTTGGCATTACACCCTTGTCACTCCATCATTTTCATTTCCTTCCTTTCTCTGTTTTCTTCCTGTCCCTGCCATCCTTCTCCTCTACAGTATTCATCCCTTCATGCCATTGTTGGCCACATCCAGCGGTCAGCGTCGGTTCCCGTGGCCCGGCGACAGCGAGGGTGACTCTGCGTCTGACGGCGAGGGAGGCGAAGCTGTGATGTCGCCGCGGGAGGTCCGACAAGACAACGCCCTGACCCTGTGGTGGGCCGGGCCGCTGGGCTCTGCCTCAGAGGGGACCCCAGAGCAGAGTACGGCGGCGGTGGAGGCCTGAAGCACCTGCCATGTGATATTTATTTCCGGAATGCTTGGTGTGGGTAAAGCTAATTAGTGGTCAGATTCTCTTTGCCATCAGCAACATGACATGCAGAAGCATTCTGGATCATTTTTAAACATCCGGTTACCTTGAACATTAGCACATTTACAGTCCAAATGTCTAAAATTGACTTTTGACATATCACCTGCAGGTTTACAGCATTTACATACATAGTGTTCTCATAAGTTAGAATGAAAGGTTTCTGAAACCTTGCACATCAGGTTGGTACTACTCTGTATAAACAGCATATGAATGCAGAATCTGTAGGCAAGGGACAAGACTTTGCTATCGTAAGTGTTCTGATGTCCGTCTGTAGTGCGAGTAGTAGTGAGCAGGCTTTAGTTGTGTGGTAAATGGTCCGTGTGTAGAGGCTGAATGCTTCACCGTAAATGCAATCTCATAAACTATTGGCTGACAATTTAGTTTTTTATCTCAGAGATGAGCTTTTTATTAACGTACATGCATTCAAATAATTCTCAGATGATAGCCGATGGGTTCAGAGGTGGCAAATCGCACTGTAAAAAAATGACCAGCGCACAGAAGAGGAAGTCTTGGCCCGGATATCCGTTATCCAGATATCTGCAGGCTGCACCAGAAGCCCCTGTGTGTTGCATAAGAAGTGAATTGGGGTCTGACATTTATTAATTTTATTTCATTAGTGAGACGATATTTGTTTTTGTGAATCCAGTCAAGATTAAATCTAATTCATCCATTTTTTTTATTATTATTTTTTTACTTCCTGAGTTTGGTCAAATTGAAAGGCTTGACTGTGGTGTGACGCGGCCCAGTGTGTGTTTACTGATCGCTCCTCCGATCTGAGTTGTCAGTGGGAGTATTTGTTTACGTGTGTGGCTGTGATGCTGCCCCGGAGATTCCTAACTGCTAGTTACAGTAAGTGCCATGTGTTCTTGAGCTTTGCTTTTGTAAACTGATGGGATCTCCTGTTTTTACCTTCTTTTTTTTAACTATTGGACGCACCAAGTGTTGTGTCGCTCTGTGCATGCCCACAAATGTCTATTTTTGTAAAGTCCTGATCATTCTATTGTTACGAATGTATACTCTGTAAGCAGCTAGTTTGATTACTGTAACCTCATAACTCTGTGAAAGTCAGTGAGTGCACCTTTTCTACAAATTGTGCTCAGATTACATTTGTACCTGTGTGAGTGGTGAAGTGGCAGCACTAAGCACATTGTACTCGTATAATTGCATTAATAATGTACTGCAGTGATTTGCTAAATGTTTTTGTTGCCATCAGTGGGGTGTGCTTTGCTGTAGGGTTTTTTTTTTTTTTTTGCAGGTTGATCAGAAGGAGCACAGCATGCTCCGGCCTGAGCCATGTATCTGTAGACACGGAGTTGTGTTGAAGCCTGCGCTGATCCAGGTTTCACTTATTGGAACTCAGATTTGTTGCTAAGTAATAATAGCTACTGTTGTGTAGCTACTGTCACACAATACTACACAAATTAGCTTTACCAGGAGGCATTAGGAACCTTGTAGGCCTTGGTGTCACAGAAGTCTCTAGATGGATGTCTGTGTCTACGACAGGTGGCTTTCTGCTGTTTTTATTCAAGCTGGAGTGAATTAAAAGTACTTCTCTCGACAGATTTATGGTCTTATTCATTTTTGTCCTTTGTGTTTAAGGCAGTCTGTCGGCTGCCCTGTAATAAATCCCAGATGAATGTAAGATGATGTTGCACCCGAGTCAAGAGGCAGCTCTTAAAAGCTTATGAGATGGAAACCGTTCATAGCGTTCACCTTTCTCACACACATTCTGTATGAATGCACATACTCGGTGATTTGATTGTCTGAAACCACAGGAGCACAGAGCCAAGTTGGAGAGCTGCACTGTTGTGTTGTGCAGGTTGCTTAGCAACCGTCTCCGCCTTGGGAGAGGAAGGTAGGTTTATAGACGACGAGATGTAAAATTGGGGGCAGAGAAAGAAAAAATGACAAACAAGTGTAATAGATAATCCAGCCGTGTGGTGATTGCCACTCGTTTGTCTGATGGTCTTGTGTTTTTATTTAATCTCGGCCCGACCTGAAAGGGAAGTGTGTGGATGGTGATGACGAGTGAGATGCGGCTCACCTCTGTGCTTGCTGCTGGCCGTCAGGAACAGAAAGTGGTTGTGACATACGTTGGCACTGTCAATCAAGTCAATCTATTGACAGTTCCTTGAGTTTGATGTTTCCATTCTGTCATGACATATGGACTGTCGGACAGAATCTTCCAGGGATTGAAATAATCACTTGATTCAGCAATGAAAGGAAGAGCAAGGGGTCTGAATACATACAAAAAAGCTATAACTATTTTAATTTTAAAGCTGCTGCAATCCAATTCTTTATATTAATAAAGGATACAATTACTATGTAATGTTAAAGGGGGTCGGCTACAGAGAACTTTCACCAAAGTCTGCAGTTGTTCACTGACTTCACTCTGTGAACTTGGCTGAAAGCAGCAGCAGGCCCCTGTTTTTTGCAAACTGCCAAACCCATTGCACACCACCTGCTCAGTACGAGACTGCAATTAGCTGGTGAACATATCGTATTTAGCATCTAAAAATTGCTGTATTATTTTCTTACAAAGCTAAAAGGACAGTAAATGTTGGACCTAAATGTGTGAAATACACGAACATGTCTCCAAATGAATGCTAAAGTTCTGTATTTGCTAGTTTATCATTCATCAATTTTATACGGTCATGTCAATGTTGTTAACAGCTTGTTCCGCTGCCCCAAAATGGCCAAACATTTTTTTTATATTATGCTTTTATAAGTAGGTGGAACAATTTTTGGCATAACAAAAATCTATTAATTTAAATTAAGCCAATAACAAAGGGTGGAAAAGGTGTCATTGTACTGGAGTAATGTTGTGCTCTGATTAAAAAGTTGGGCGGTCAGTGAGTGAAGTCCAGACTTTTCATTTTTGTTGTGATCATTAGTCCACTATTTTAACATTTCATTCTTTCCCTTTTTTAGCCGCAAAGTTGTTTAAATCTCGTGACAAACTGTATGAAGGCAAAGCCACATCCGGCCAACCTGCCTTAAGTAATTGCTGTATACCTCAGAAGTGTTCGTGAAGGTTAAACTAAGCGTGTAGTCTGACTGTCAAAACATTTACCCCTAAGCTAAAACCACACTAATTGCATATGATAGGTTTAGATTTCAATATGAAAAGTAATGGTTTTCCATGTTCACCTTCTGTTGTCTAATGCTTCTTCAGAGGCCTCCTGGCCATCCTGCCTACAATGAAATTCTAGAGGTTACTTTGACCAATTGTCTTTCATTTTTTGTGATCTTCATCTTTAAAGGTCTAAATGGTTGGTATAGAAAACGGTATCTGCGCTGCCTTCAGAAAGCCATGTCCGCCAAACCTTAGTGCTGTCACACAGATGACAGCCGGGCCATTATCTTCATCCCAAGGTGGCTGAAGTATAGTCTTTCCACTTGTGCAGTTAATGAGCCAATCCACATCAAGTGTTCTGTGTTTCTGTGTTCTGTGCTTCCATTTATGTCGCATCCTGAGTGAGTCTCCATGGCCTTGCATAAGTGCCTTCCATTAGACACACACACAGACACCGACTTCGCAGTCCCAGCGCTCATCACCAGAGAGTGTGCGGAATAGTAAGTAATGGGATCTTGATATTAAGAAAGACATTTGAAAACAATTATTCAAATGGCTGTCTGCCTGTTGAATCTCCTAATCCCACAGTGAAGCACTCAAGCAAACACTCAGCGGTGTGACCCCGGCTGAATTAGCATGGAGGAAAAGAGGCTCACACGGCTCTGAAGTTTGAGATGCTATAATGTCTAGACTGCTCTCTGGTTTGTCACTCTCATGATGCCTTTGAAAGGAAAAGGCTTTTTAGAACATGAAGCAGAGGGAACCGATTTGCTGGAGCTTTCAGAGGTTGTCATACATGACATTTCTCTAAATGTCAAAGGGACAGCGCCTTTATCTCCGAGAGACTTTTGATGCGTTTGACAGGCGCTTAGCACAGGGCTTCACTCTGACCCGGCTCTGACACACCAGTGGAGTAGAGTTGTTACATCCAGTTTTCTTCAGATTTAATAGGTTATGTGCTGCATATACACAGCTGCCACATTATTTGGTACACCTCTCACTTTACAGCTCAGGCTTTTAGGAAACGTGTCACCTAAATTAAGTGTAAAGCAGGCGGACAGATCTCAATCTGATTCAATTTGGGCTACAGCGGGACAAGATTTGGAGCCAAGATGTACCATCGGAGCCATCTCTGCGTGTGATTCACGAGTGCCTGGTTGAATCCATGCTTCCCAGATTAGGCTGTGCGGGGGCAATAGTGGGCTCCAGCAGTTTAGCATTGCACTTTCATGAAGTTAGGGCGCGAGGTAGAGACGGAGCAGAGATAAAATGGTCAAATGGATGCAGCTTCCTACCTTGTACTTCCTAACGATGGTGAAAAGTAACAAAGTACGTCTGCTCAAGCACTGCACTTAAGTACGGCGTTGAGGTCTTAATGCTGTACTTTTCCATTTCAGAGGAAATGTTTTACGGCACTACCTTTACTTGACTGCTGTAGTTTCACTTTGCAGATTTAGATCTTAAATATAATCATGATTACCTTAATAATATGATGCACGTTTGCAGAGCAAACTACCCAGCAGTACAAGTGAGTTTAAATGATCTTTAGCTCGACCAGCTACAAAAGTAGGATGCTTATAGAGTGAGGCATCAGTAATAATACAGTAATATGTGTGACATGAGGATATTCCAATGCCTAATTCTGTGAGTACATTCTGCTGATTATATTTTTGTACTTTTATTTGAGTGAAATTATAAAGGCAGAACTTTTAATTAAATGTATTCAATCAATTATATTTATATAGCGCCATATCATAACAAAGTTATCTCAGGGCACTCTATCGCATGGAGCTCATAGCATATTTTACTCATAGCATAACGTTTTCTCTATGTTACCAGCACATCTGTAGGGGTAGCAATGTAGATTACCAGTCAGTGCACCACTTTGCACCAGACATGAAATATCTTCACTTTTGGGGGAATAAGCCTGAAATGAGATACAGGCTACATGCAGTTCCTACCTACCAGATGATCAGTGACTTCTTCAGTTAACACTAGTTAGGATAGGAGTTAAATCCAAAATACTGAATGTCTTCTTGACTTTGTATGATGCATGTGAAACCCCTTAATGTTCACAGTCAGTAGTAGAATGTCATTTTCACATAGTCACATTTTCTGCTCATTACAGAAGGCCCAATCTGAAGTTGAGATGACTTGAGGTTTTCCTTACAAAGACTGAATCTGCTGGGATATTTTTATAAGTCCCAACCAACCTCTTTCATCAGCCGCCAAAATAGCCACGTTTGTATGAACCCATTTCCATTCCAAAAGGCTGCGCAGCAGCAGCGGTGATTGACGCGTCCTTGTTCTCTGGTTTACATTAGATGTGGAAATAATTGGCACCTGTATTCCTGCTCATGCTCTGAAGCCAGGGAAAAGCACAGCACCAGAGGTTTTATTTCGCTGCAAAGTCTGATCCTTTTCTATTCACTCCAGATGTGGAGGCACACGTGGACATCCATCTGAAATAGCTTGGAGGATTAATACAGAGAAAATATGTCATATCATCATATTCTACTGTTGCTGGCAGGTAGGGACGAGTACGTCTGCATTGATTTTTCTCTCACGAATATATATATAAGCCCTAATACATATAGAAAATCAACTTAAGATATGTTATCGCATGTGTGCTTCCACTGTCCTATGCTTCACCTCATCCTCTTCTCATCATCTCATCCTGCTCTTCACACGTTCCCTCTGGCGGTCCCTGTAGCTACTTATCATGAGGGTGAGCCTATTGAAGTAAGTTAAGCATCCAGTATCCCAGCCGGCCCTGACAGATTGGGTGTGATCTAGGCGGTTTAGTGGTGAGTGTGTAGCCCGGGGAGAGTAATTGCTTGCGTAATTGTACTCTGGGGAAAGGTAGAGCAGTAGGGCCGAAATTCATCCTTCTACCTGCCCTCAGGCTGCATGGACAACTCTCATCCCAGCGTCTGTCCATCCATTACACCTTTCCATAAGCACCCTCCCTCATTCCCCCTCTCCACAGAGACTGGAGGGGAGGTTTATGCAGGAGTTAGTGGTAGAGAAGGCTGGAGGCCGAGTGCTGTCAGGGGGAGCAGGTGGAGTACGGGGCCGGGTCAGAGGAGCTCTGCTAGGACCAGACGAGGCAGATGGAGGAGGAGATTAGGAGGAGCAAGGAGACTTCCTGTTGGCCAAATGAAAAGGGAGGCAGAGGAGAGACGAAGACACGCAAAAGATATGGAAGGCAAAGTCCAGGTGAGGATACACGTGTGTGTTTGTGTGTGAAATAGACTCTTGAAGATGGGAAGATGGGGAAAATTTTCTTAAGTAGACACAGTGTCAATCCCTAAGTCCTTTAGGGTTAGGACTGTATTTGTATATGGGTTAGGTCAAGCCTGTGGTTTTATTACAGGCCTTTTAATGCCTGGGACACAAGGGGAGTATAGTTAACTGCAATTACTGCTAATGTCTGAAAATCAGTGCTGTGTCTCCGTTCCATACTACTTATAGTATGTAGCAGTGGTTGGAACCCCTCAAAGGGTCGCAAGATAAATCTGAGGGGTTGTGAGATGTCAGGGAGAACAGAAGAAAAATGATGTTCTACTAATTCATTTTAGATTCTTTTCCTGACTGTAATGACTCTAATCTTTGCTTTCTTTAGTTTTTTTTTTTTTTTATCTCTTCAGGCCTCTGACAATTATTGAGATGAAACAAACTGAGAGCTTTAGAGGAGAAAATCACTCTTTGGAGTAAGTGCTCACAACTGATACTGTGTATTCAACCTGTAGGGGGTTTGCACGCAGACACTTCTTTATAAGAGGGTTACCAGCCCAAATGATGGGATCCACTCGTATATAAAATATGCTTTAAACTAATTTTCATTTCCCTATTCACTAAGCAAGAATGTGCCTTACTTTTTTTGGGGGGGATACAAGACGTCTCGGCAAATAATTCTCACCACAAAGTCCACTTACTTGGTGTGTTTGAAGCTTTCAGCTGCATTCTGTGGCCTTCCGCAGTGGATGGAGCTACTCAGTTGTCAAAGGGATGGTTTACTTTGGTATCACGTGACCTGGCTGTGGAATTTAGATAACAGGTTGTCATACATAAAGACAGAGTGCAACATGTCATACTCTGAAAAGCACGCCCAGCGAAGGGAAAAACAGTCTGTGTCACAATTTGCAGGCACTAAGGGCTTAAACGCTAACAAAATGCCTGTAGCTAGCTAAAAACATTAGATTACAGCACCCAGTGTCTACCAGAGAGGACACACTCAATATTGTGGGTCTATCTCAGTGTCCCTTCTCAAGCCGAGTTACTGTAGTTAGCTAAGGTCCCTGTAAACATAATACTGCAGAGCTTTCTGATTTAACCACATTCCGCTACACACGTGTCATACTGTCAAAATGCTTTAGCTTAACTCAACAGCAATACATTTAGTCCAAAACTGACATTCAGATATTTGACTCAGGCCACCAGTGACATAATGCTCGCTGCACATGTAGGCAGACTGTCAGGATCCCGCAGTGTTCTTATTCTTTCTGCTGGAGCCCTATTGTGTGTATCCACTTTAGATTTTTCTCCAGTGAAAGATACAAGAACGAACAAGACTTGTACTGACGGATGTCAATGAAACTGCGATTTTGGAATTCCACTTTCTGAAAGCAACGTTTTGGCCAAGTATTGAATACCTTCTGTGGTGTTGTGCTACAATCCACAATTTGTTTAGTTTCCTTATGCTGTGAGCAGCTTCTCAATTTCTATGGTGCATGAGTATGTTTGTCTTTGAGTAGACATTTATTTTTTCTTGCAAATACACCACATATACCCGTTCAGATGCCCCGACCATTCCAATGGTCAGAATTTATTTAACATGTCTAGATCTATGATTACTGTCATCTGACTCCACCCAAATGCCTTATTTAATTAGATGTGCCAATCATAGTGTTCATCTAAAGTGGACTGCAATAGACCCACACCCCCTTTTTCAGCAAGCATGGCCGACAGCGAGGCAAGGAGGAAGAGTAAGGCACATTTGAATCTATTAATCATTTTGTTAAAGTGCATCATTTGTGTTTACACTGTGTTTATAGCAAACATAATATGTTATATTACTTATTCATGTTAGAATATCATGAAAAATGTAATGCTTTTACTTGGGATTCATTCAAAAGTTGGAATAGTTGGGGGATCTGTCACTGGAAATTGGGAAATACTGCTTAATGTTCTGATTTGGTTTGATGATGATGCACTCAGCTCAAAATCTATCCTATTGATTATGTACACAGAATATAAAAGTCAGAAACCCCTTGTTTTCATTAATCATTTTGTTAATATAATGCAAGTTATATATGCAATGTGTTTTAAAGCATCACTTTATTCTTGCATTAGAGTTAATGATTTAAAAAACATAAATAAACGTGTGTTCTATGTTGAAAGAAATCTCTTTACTATAAGGTGGTTTCATGCGTTGGAATGGACAGAAAGAAATAACACATAAAGTAATGTACGACTTAAGAGTGCATTTAAAGAAAAACCACCATTTGTTTTGTGTTTGGAACATAATTGGGTTCTGAACAGGTTAAATATCATTCGCAAGGTTATTTTAAGATATTAGGTTAAGGTTAGAATTAGAACTAGATTTAGTTAAATTAGGAGACAGGCTGGCATCAGAGGTTAGACCATGAATATATGTCCTCATAAGTCTGACTAAAGAAGGATTCCCGCCCCCACCATCTCTCTCTGTCACAGGAAGAAACAAGGGTGTGTATGTGTTGGCAACGGAGGAGTGTTTTGCTGTGTGAGAGAAGAAGGAGGAAAGATAAAGACGAGCAGATGAGATCTATCAGCTGCGAGGTGGGCGAGGGTGCCATGCTCTGACACCGACCCACATCCTCACACACACACACACACACACACACACATTTCTGTACCACCCTCTGTGTGAATTTCATTCCCATCAGGGTGCATGTTTTCCTGCCTGAGGTCTTTGTATTGCCGCCACCACCGGTGTCTGTCAGTGCGTTTGTGTATGTTCATGTGTCTATCCTTAACCTTAATCCTTACTACTACATGCATAATGTTAACCGTGCATTGACTGTAATTGCTAATGTTGAAAGTGATTCTCATGCTTGATTTTGTGTAAATGTGTGTCTGCATGTGTGCATGTGTGTGGGGGGGTGAGGTCTGGCAGCTGTAGCCAGAGTAACCAGGGAGAGGATGTGGTTATGAAGAGGAGTTGAAGGTCGGTGCAGTAAATGAGGTCAATGTGAATAAATAAGCAGCAATAAATACAGACGTACCAGCTATCAGTGTACGCTAAGTGTGCAAAAACATCTTCAAACTCCTTCCTTCCACTCACATTTCACTGCGGAAAGTTCCGTTATTCAGCACTATGACAGATCTGATGTAGGTGGTATCTTATAGCTCTGCAGCTTTTTTAAACTGAATCATCCTCGACACACACACGCAAACACGAGCAAGCAAGAGCCACAAACCAGCCAGTGTTTTCCCACACAGATTCCCAGACGCAGCAGAAGGTTTGTTTTTCATGCCAGCTCCACCTCTGAACTATTGTTGTCTCTAAACCAGTCTGTCTTCCTCCACTACATTTAGCTCTGTCATCTGCCCTGCCAAGGTTTCAGGAGGTCAGCGCAACAGAAACGGCTCCAACTCTGCTCTCTTTTGCTCTCTTTTGCTTCCTTTTGCTTCCTTTTTCTCTGACCAGCTTTATAAAATCTCCCCGCTGAATGTGTTTCTTGTTTAGATCTCATAACCTGCAATTACAATTCTTGTTGAAAGCATGCTGTAATTTTGCATTGCAGAGGAAATGTCTGCACTTTTGTCTTAACTTGCAGATTATCCTCCAGCCTGCAGACCCCGGTTTGAGCCCCTGGATGATCATTAATCTGCCCTGCTGATGTGCCTTTGAGCAAGAGACTAAAGCCTTGCCAGCTTCAGATCTTCTCCACTCGTAGACCTGCCTTTTCTATCATGTTTATTCCTCCCTCCCTATGCTCTCCTCTGTCTCTGTCTCACTTTCATTTCCTTTCTCTCCCTGGCTGTGCAGGAACAGCAGGAGGTGTTCATGGTGCATCGAGTGTTTCCTCCCTCTGTTGTTTTTAAGCAAAATATTCGCAATGAAACATATTGAAGGTCTCTTCCCCTCTTTGTTTCTCTCTCTCTCTCTCATCATCAATCATTGTCCTAGTTGGAGAGTGACATTACAAAGTCTTAAAAAATGTTTTACCTTCTTAAAATTCAATTCAATTCAATTTTATTTATATAGCGCCATATCATAACAAAGTTATCTCAGGGCACTCAATCACATGGAGATGACAGAAAAATGTTTTGTGTCAGGTAATGTTAATAAAACGCACAGAAATAAGCACTTTTATGAGATTTTCGGTATAATGGACAAGGACAATTTTCAGAAGAAAGGAAGCAGCCAAATGCACCTCCTTATATTTAACGATTTAGCATTGCACTAAGGCAGAGATATCCTGACCTTTAGTCTCTAGCATTGGTCAAACTCCAGATTTCACATAATGCAATTCGATAGCTTCCTAATTACCCACTTCTTTCAAATCCCATGCCTCCAATTTGTAAAGCCGGCTCACTGTTAAAAAGTTTCACGTCTCAAGCTCAAAGCTGAGATAACTCTGATGACATCACTATGACATCATCGGTTTTTGAGATTTTATGTGGAAAGTTCCCTCCAAAGCCACAAAATACATTACATAACTGTCCGTACTGGCTGAGTAGCACTTTGCGAGTAATCTGAGCGTCATGTGTAAAACTGGTGGTGTGCTCCATTAAGAACGTCACAGTTTGTGTCTCAGTTTGGTAGGTGGGATTTTCATCAGAATCGTGTGTTTCAGCAGTTAAACACACTTGCTGTTTCTCAGCTCTGGAAAGATCACAGTAAGTGAAGGATGGATAGAGAGTAGGTGAAAGTAACTGTTTTTTGGTAGTGGTCTGACATGGTGTACTCAGGTTCATGCACTGTATCTGCCACATGGGGGCAGTCCAGTCACAGTTTTGACAGTGCTCTGTTCCCCATCCCCATACATGTTTCTGTGTGTGTGTAATAGCATATAAGTGAATCAGTGTCAGTGTTCTTGGCGACCGGGGACTCAGTGTAAACACTGGTGTGTGTGGCCCTCAGCGGGGCCTGTCACCCGCCTCGTCCTGTACCTCATCAAGCTGAACGGCCCACTTTGAAGTGCTGGTGCTGGATGCTGGGACACTTTCCCTGCTCTGTCAACGGGAGGACACATGGAGGGAGAGAGAGACAGAGGGCCACATCCTCCCACACACAGACAGGGGGTTCTTTTTGTTTAGACTTATGAGGTGAATCCAGTTCGATGAGCACGCCTGACAGTATTCTTTTATTTTCTTATATGGTTAGCAATAGTTTCCAAAAAATGCAAGTTACTTATAGTGTGACTTGTAATTCTGCTTCATATTTTAAAATATTGACATATTATTCCTTTAATACATCTATAATGAGTTCATGCTGCACCTTGAGGCATATTCCATCTCTAATAAACCTTAAATGCCCCTATAGGGACTTACAGCTGGGCTGTGGCGTTTGTGTAATATACCTTCTAAAATTCCTTCTGGACTGTTTTCAATAAAGTCCTCCTCCATTGGCACGTGCGATGCCCACTACATGCATAGAGGGCGCTCTTGCTCTTCCATCACGGCGCTGAGCGTCTAGAGAGGTGCTGCTGGTGGTGGTGGGGGTTCTTCTTCAGCGTTTGAACGGAGGCAGAATAGAGCGCCAGGGAGTCCAGAGGTCCGACTCGGGGGGCCCCTGAAACTCAGAGGAGGAGGAGAGACGCGGCGCTGAAAGGGACTCGATACCGCCCCCCCCCGAACAAGCCTGGAAGACTCGCGCTCCGTCAGTGCGCCCTGCCTGCCAGTCGGAGGATGAGGATTTTTTTCCCCCATTCATCCACGTCCCCTTTTTCCCTCCTCCTTCTCTCAAACAAGCCAGTCGGTCTGTCAATGTGCTGCGAGCATTAGGGCAAGTCAAACCAGTGGGATTTTGAAGCAGAGAGACGGATGAGATAACGAACGAAGCACTTTCCTCTGGCCGAGCAGCGACGCGTCCCGCTCTCCACATGATGCGCTGCATCAGATAGGCGTCAATTTCCAACAGGGAACAGATTCTCACAACTCGCATCTTATCTTTGTTTTGTCCTTTTTCAAGTTTCACGTTGGCCTTTGTGTGGCGGCATCAGAGCGGGGATGCTTTTCTAGCTCTTTGGTTTGTTTCTCTCAGCTTTCTTGTGTTGTAGCTTGCATTGATTCTTGGACTTCTCCTCGACGTGGATCCTGGTTTTTTTATTTTTATTTTCAACAAATCCGCTGCTGAAGGATTTGCGGATTTACAACCTGTGTATTTTCCAAAGAGGAGAATGAGGATTGTAATGCGCACTGACTAAACCCAACGCGTCAACGCGTCTTTATGAGGATGGAGCTGTGGACACGAGTGACATCTTTTCCATTTTAAACGCTTTGTCTTCACACTTTTGGCATGACCCCGGCTGTTTCCTGCTAACAGATTTGCCAGATTTGAGTTCAGGTTGATATGTTGGAAGGTAGATCTTTCGAGAAAAACAGGTAATGGGAGAGAAATCACACAGAGTCGGCACAGAGAACAAGGGAACATTGTTCGGAAAAAGACAATTAGGGCGCACCGAAAGGCAACAGAAATAGCTCTTGGGTGGCGATACATTTTACAGAATTCGCATCAGTGGAGTTCTGTTTGAGCCGAGGAGCACTGCTTTGGAAATTGAAGACTAATGACAAATTAATGGGAAAGTCATGGGATTGGCACTGAAATAGTACGGCCGTGGACGCGCAGAGAAACCGTCGGGTTTGGAGATCCAGACGCACGGATTGAACAAGTTTCTCTTGCACATTTCAGAGTCTGCGTTTTGGTTTGAGCCACTACAATTTGACGAATTGTGGATCCATGAGGTTGTATACGGCAGGCTTTCACTCCACACTTTGACTGCCTCTGCCTATAGCCTGGTCGGCTGTAGTCGCACATCCATTGTTTTGAGACAGCATTGAAAACACGGGAAGATATTGCCCATTTCTTTTAAATGGGGCTCCACAGGCTGGGTGTCAGGGTTGAAATGGCGTGTCGAGGAAGTGGGAATGGATTGGGAATCCTGCTGGTATTCTTACTGGATTTACTGGGGACGACGGCCAGCAATATGGAGCCTATCTTCTGGAATTCCCTGAACGAAAGGTATGAGCAGTTCTCACTTGCAGACCATAACATTTTACTGGTTGCGTAATTGTATGTTTGAACTTGAAAGTTTCCATGAAATGCTGGAGAGAGAATCAAACGGGTCGAACAATGAGTTGAATTGCTTGCTCGTGCCATGCAAACTCTGCTGAGAAGAGAACATTTAATGAATGTAATGGAAGTAACTGTTAGGGTTCTTCTGAGTGTGTGCTAATGCAACCTCACATGCACAACACCCTAAAGTTTCATAAAGAGTGGTAACAGGCCTACTGCACGCACGGGCCCTCTGAGAGGATTCATTCTTTTTTCAGTTTGGTTTTAATTTCGACAATTGGTTACACTTTCTCTCCAAAATAACCCCATCCCATCATTATCGTTTGCAGTCTAACGTGTTATTTAATCCATGTCCAGCCTACACTTTGAGCTGAAACGGGCCGCTCTGTCTCGCAGCTGTTCTGAATTTGTCTCGCTCGCGTTGGTTATTGTGGATAATCCAGCTGTAGTTCTTATCGCTGAAGTCCCAGTAAGCTCTGCTAGATAGGAGCTGTGTGTAGGATAATAAAGACGTGTGTGGCGCTCTAATTGCTGCTGTTGGACGACCTTGATTAAAGTCTAGGCCCCGATCCCGCAGGCCCCTCGAACACCCCGTCTGCCCGCTCGGCCACGCTCATTTGCATTTTTTTCTTTCCTCTGGAGAAGGTGTCAGGCATTAGCTGAGGAAATGTCATTTTAAACACCTCTCGGCCGTCCGGCCTTAACGACCGACACCACTTTTCTCACACCTCTGCCAATTTCCCAGTGTCTGAATAGACGCCCGGTGGCGCAGGGGGGGGCAGAGTAACAAGGCGGCTTGTATGGAGGTGACACCAGGCTTCAGTTCTGCAAATCATGACATTTCTGGACTACAAACTGGAACAATCATAGCTTTCTGCTTAATACATAGTATACATACTATTATTTATTTTTATAAAGTATTTATTAAATACAATAGAAAGTGTAGAAATATATAGTTTGTATAGCCAGCAAACTATCAGCTTGAAGGGGACACTGGTCCTGAGTACTTCCCATTTCTTTGCCATAACTTTGCCTACATTACCCACTTTACAACACATAAACTACATTTAGGCTTGCTTTAGGCAGCCTACCAAACCTTGCCATGCAGCTCACACCCATGCCAGGAGCTTTTTTAGAGACTAACAGGTTTTTTAATGTGTCCACGTGCTGTAGGCTACGGCCTGCCCGGTTTCTCCCCTCTCCACAGATGTGACTGTGCGTGGGCCCCCGCTGTGGAGCCAGGCATGAAGCCCTTAATGAGGGCTTTTTGTCAGCAGTGGGTGGATTCACCCAACAGGGAGTAGAGTTGGACACGGGAGGGTAATTTTCAGTGAGAAGCTAACAGCCCGGGCTTTTGAGGCCTTACAGGTGATTCCATGTCATTGTCTCCTAATGGAGTTTAGTGTTAGGTGGGTGTCAGGGCTTAGTGAATGGGCCTGGCTGGCAATTAGAGGGGTGGTGGCTTTGACGCCAGACATATTCATTTGCACAGATTTTCTCATATATTCAAAATACAAAGCCCTTTGTATACGATGAAGCTTACTCATGAAGCTTACTATTCATAGTTAATCAGCTTAGTCATTCCTCCAGTTTATTTTCTTGGTCCTTTTTTTACACACTTCCATGTACTTGTTTCTTCTTGGTCTCTACATGACAAGAGCAGTAGCCTACTTTAGTTTCAGTTGCCTCAGGCCAAAATAGGTTTTGGCCCTGGGCTGAAATATGTTAAGAGCCCATGCATGTCCAAATAGTGCACATCTTCCAAGGACAAAGTCTTGAGCCCACACACATCTGGTTTGTGCTTCTGAAATGAGGCGAAAAGTAAGCAGAAGCAGTAGTCTGTATCAATCAGGTGCAGGAGCGCATGTATGGTTCACATCTCCTCTGTGTAGCAAATGGACTGTCATGTTGTTAACCTCTAGACCTCTGCCGGATGTACCGCTTTGAAGTTTTAGACCGTCCACCTGCAGCTTCCCTCCGCCTCTCCTCCCATCTTTCTTTCCGCCTCTGTGAGCAGTCTCCCCCTCTTCCTCCCCCTCTCCTCCCCTTCCCTCTTTCACACCTTTCACCCTCTTTCTTGTATTTTTCTGCCTCTATTTCACTGCCCCTCCCTCTGTCCCAGCTTCCTTCCCCTTGTCACTTTCCGTCTGTCTCTATCTCTACCTCGCTCTGTCACCCCCCCCTCCCCCCCCACCCCTCCAGTGCAGTGACCAGACATAGCAAATTGGAAACATGTGTCACATCCCGCCACTAATTATAGCACTACAGCAGCCATGGACACACCCAAAGATGTGTTAGGAGCGACACAGGTGTAAAGGAAAAGGATACACATGACGCAGACTCTGATTAACCTGATTAATTCCTGGAATTAATAAATTGATCAGGCTGACCTGAGTTACGGTAAAATACAGTATCACAATGGTTACGGCAATCAAGTGCTGCATCCACCCTTGTATTGACTGCTCCATCAGTTGAAATGACTACGGGCCAGCAGAAAGAGGACAGACAGAGCTGTGCAGGGAGGAACAGAAGCAGAGACAGGTGCCAGGAGGTGAATCAGAGGCAGAAGCAGCGACAGAGAGAGTGCAGAGTGGGGGTGGAGACAGTCCTAACCCTTAGTAAATCAATATCAGTTAAGTCTTAAGTGCCAATATGGGTTCTGCTTGAGGAAGAGAGAACTGAACCAGAACGATCACCTTGGGGGGAGCTTCCCCCCACAGACATACATTATCCTTATCTCAGCATCTCCTATTATTGGCCTTACACGGCCGTCCTAATGAGAGATCGAATCTTACATTACATCTTACATTACATTACATATGTTTGTGGGGGTGGTTGAAGTGGAGTGGGTGCTGGGGTGGCAGGTGACCCACACACACAAGGGATCAAAGACTGTAGGTCACATTGGTAGAGAGAGAGAGAATGTTGGCTTTGGTAACTCCCCTGATCACAGCATATGGAGTTTTGTATTTTTTGGCTCTTTTGTTTGATCTCAGTGTCTGTTCATTGGGCCAAAACCTCTCATGCACCCTCCACTCCCACGTTCTCTCTTCCTCTTTTCTCCCATTCCATACTTGCGTAAACGGCTGTAGATTATAGTAAACACCTGCTGAGGGTGGGCGTCTCCTTGCTCGGCGCTCGCGGTGACTTGTAATACAACTATTTCCCCCTAAGATCCACATTAAAATTTAATCCCCTCTTCCCATTTCTCAATAATTCATTAATCGTCGGCTAATTGGCGCCGGATAAAAGACTAGCTAACTAGGCTAAGTGTTTCAACTACAAAACCCCCCCAAAAAAACAGAACAGACTCTCCCAAAAAGAAAATCACTGGAAATCTTCTTGGCGAGGGCTTTCTGGGACTGGGCGCGGAGAGTGAATGAGTGTTAGTAGGTCAAACGGGTGTCAAATCAAAGGAGCAGCATTCCGACACCCGGTTTATTGATCGTTTGTATGTTTCGAAACTCCACACCCGGTTTCACCCCCGTCAAATCCAACCATGGGTTTCTCCTTCATGAATAATGCACGCACGCCTGCACCAAGGCTTTTTATGGCTGTGTGGATAAGTAAGCAGGAGCCTGGTAAGCCTACATGCATCCTTAGGCTAAATGATTAGAGAATATCCACTGGGTAGTTATTTTATTTTTATTTTAAGAAACGAGGGAGTGTAAAAACAAGAGATGTAGGATAGAAGAAGAGAAGGAAAGAATATGAACCATATTGCTGGAGCTGCCTGTTAAAGCAAGTCAGGCAGCGGCTCCCCTCACTCTCCTTCTCTTCCTTCCTGCCTCTCCCTTGGTGAAAAAAGAGGAGTGTGTGAACGTTTACGAGCTGAGAGCAACAGGAGCTGTGAAAAGAGGTTTCAGCTGATGTGGCAGAATGGAAAGGCCAGGGGAAGGAGAAGGAGAAGGAGAAGGAGACGGAAGCCAATCTGGCCAGAGGCTGGAATCTATTTCTTTCTTTCTTTTTCTTTCTTTCTTTGGGCATTGCAGGCGGCCGGCAGATGGACACACAGGTATGTGGTTGGACTGTGAAAATACAGACGTGTGAACAGACAGATCTATTGCAGCCGCACGTTCCCAGCAGATGCCTGCACACACACATACATGAGCCTCGTGGGGCTCGACCTCCCCTCCCATCTTCTGTCGGACACGTGTGCAAGAGAGTGTGTGGTCCTAATGTATCTTCTTTTGTTGCGTGTGCAAGTGAGCGTTAAACACATTGCTACCATGAAACGGTAAACACACGAGGGCAGATGTGCGCACACACACACACACACACACACACACAGAAGGTGAGGAAATTGGCAGGCGTCACGGACTGTTGTTCCACTCGGAATTCATTCATTATTTCATCACTCGATTATAAGTTTATTTGGCAGGGGCAGTGCACATTCATCAACATCATAACAGCTATAAAGCGGTGTTGTAAATATGCTGGGGTTAGCTAAAGAACTAATTTACTTTCCCAGTCCCTGGGGCTTTGGAAGTGACTTTGGTATTTTTGTAATTGTTAAAAGTGCTGATGATTAGGATGAAGGAGATTAAAAGCGTGTTGGCTGGCTGAGTTAGTTCAGAATGTTGGTACACACGCAGAAACAAGCAACTTTCTTCCCTGGAAACATACGCATGCACACAAACACGCACACACACACACTCACAATGGTAGTAGTGGTAACAGTAATCCAGACCGTAGGTCTGAAGGGGTCACATGTGTCCCAGCATCACTGGGCAGATTGCCCTGGGTGGCTGAACCCGGAGCCCCTTAGTAAAGCCAGCCAACACACACACACACACACACAGGCCTCTCATTAGCTTGCTTCACAGCACACCCTGCCTAATCAGGATCATCCAATCCTCCTGCCGGCATTTAGGCGACTGGGTCAGGTCAATCCTTCTTCCCCGGGTGACACAGAGAAGCGAACTGGTAGGATGAGAAGCCAGTATCAAAGTGTGTGTGCGGACATTATAGGCCAGAGGAGCTGACGCTGTTGTCATTTCGTGTATGTCTGTGTGTGTGTAGATTCTGGTTTGTGACAGAGGATGTGCTGGCATGCGTGCGTTTGTGCCATGAATACTAAATTGCGTGTTAAGATCTCCAAGCTCTAAGCTGTTCTTATGTATGCCATGTGTGCTCGCACTGCGAAAAGTCTCCTTCTGATAGTCTTTTTTTTGGTTTGTAATTAAGTCGTAAGGTCTTATTCTCTCAAAACAATTGAAGAACTCTGCCAGGGCAATGATATTATTCTAACCTGTTTTCAATAACATTTTCTACAATTGAGTTGAAATGCTTTTGATTTCAGTACAGCAGCCTGCATTATTAAAGTGTAACTACACCCTTAGATCCTGCTAGAACCCTCTCTCCCAGCAAATCAGAAAAATGCAACGAGTGAGGGAACAACACCTGTAGGCTACGTAATGTGTGGGACACTGGGGACTGACTGACACTGATTAGTCTTGTTTTAATATAAATTTCATGACGTAGACAGGTCCCAATCATGAATATATCAGCATAGGCCTCGTAGGTTCAGGGCTGATTTAACAGTTGATGGCGTGTTGAGCCATTTTCAACCCTTGAAAAGCAGATTGATGTGTGTCATCACAGTCATATCGTTTACAGCTCAAAAACATGTTTATGGTTGCACTACCTCTACGTTACAGACACTCAAAGACAGAAGTCTTGAAAAGGTTTGAAGTAATTGGTGTAGTTTTTGGAGAAATGAAAGATTTTAAGATTTTAATTTCAGTGTGTGTGTTAGTTCTTTTCACACCTGCTCTCCTCTTAAACAATATCCTCCTTTGCATTGTGCTGCGCATGTTTATGGAAAACTTGTAAAATGCAAAACCAGTCTCCCAGTCACTTGCTCGGCTCAGCAGCCAGGGTTCATTCTGGTTTCAGCCTTTGCGTCCCGTCACTTTCAGCAGCACTGCAACTCCATCACTCTCCTTTCGCCGTCTGCCCGTGGGCGTCAACGCGGCGCTTTGATTGGACACCGGCCCAAAATGGTTTTGTAACTGAATGCTAGGGAAGAGAGAGAGAGAGTGTGTCCGCACAAGAGAGACAAATGAGCGGGGTTTACCGGTTGAACAGCTGGAGCTTTTCACAGCTGAAGTTTTGGCAAACATCTCCTGACTGATATGAGCGAGAGGGCAGAAATGGTAGAAGTGGGTGTTGTTAGCGTAAGATGGGGGATGGGGGGAGGGGGGGTAAGGTAGAGGAGAGGGAAGGAGAGCAGAGAGCTGGCAGGGTCAGAGGAGGAAACAAAAAGCATTAAGGCAGTGAGCGAAGGCGAGTTACGAGAGAGATGGATGGTTTGGGAGCGCGGCCGGGTTTGACAGTGGTACTGGCTGATGTGTGACACAGCCCAGACAGGGAGAGTGACTGATGATCTATAGGTCACCACCTTGACTAGCTGCTTCCTGTTCTCATACAACTGAGCCGGCCCCCTCATTCCTCATTACTGACATGTCCCATAATATTTATCCCTGTGAAGTCCAGCATGAAACCTGGTAAGCTTTTAAAGGAATTCATTGGCTTTTGGGGGCAGAATGAGCTTCTTTGATCAACTTTGCGTGGGGCGATTAAGAGACATGCAGCTGTTTCTCTCCTCCCCGTGTACACTTCATGTGATGAGATGAGATGCGGCAAACACACACTGTGCTTAAACTTCACACGCAGTATGCAGCATTCACAGAGGCAGAAGTGATGCCAAATGCCTTGTAGCAGAACAATGTGTTGATGGGCCTAATTTGCCAAAAGCAAAATCAATTCCTTTAAAAGAAAGCTCTACTGTTCCACTGTATAATCAATATTTCGAGTTTGTTGCACTCCAGGATGAAGTGTTGCAATTTACATTTGTTGTTGAACCCACCTTTTTCTCAACCAGCCTTGCCTACTTATGCTTCAATTTTTCATTTTCTGCATTTCATCAGAAAACATGTTGCCATCAGTTGTGCTGTGTGTAGGCGAAAAGAGGGATAATAATACAGTGAATGCAAGACACCACGTTTTTCTGATACGCTGGAAGAGTCGTGCTTCTTATTCAACAGTCAACTTTCATTCTGGTCTATTGAGACTACAGCCAAATTGTGTCTCTGCCTCATCTTTGTTGGATTTCATCATGGGCAAGTGTTGGAGAGCCTAAGAGTCCTTCCTTTTTGATTCTGCCAAACACAGTCCAAAACCTGACACTCGCCCAGGATGCTTTCCTTTTATTATTGCACTCCCATTGTACTCTGAAGTGGAGCACAATCTCACTAAGTTATGTCAGGAATAACAAAAATACACAGCCAAACAACGGACCAGACCTAGAAATGCAAGGCAGCCAGCCGGTTGCTGTTTGTATGTGATGAAGTGGTTACAGGTGGAGTTTTTCCTTAAATATCTCATTTCGCGTTTATATTTTTGGCATATGGTGGTGTTATCCAGAGATTTGCAGAAACACACAGAGCCGCAAAAATAAGCATACATGAATCACTCTGCCTGCAACGAGCCTGGTAACAAAGCACAGCAACTATTCACTGCTCAAGTACAAAACAATACATGGCTTTTATTTGTGTGTGTGTGTGGGGGGGTGTGGCATTAATAGATGTTTGGTCTCTCATGTGGGAGATGTGGGGACCTGTTACTCTAAAGCATCTTAGCGTTAAGATAATCTTTACCCATTGACTTACAATAGGTCAGAGATGATCCTCATGCTAAGCTAAGGAGCTTCGGTGGGGGAACCCTGTCCCGCTGTCCCGCTGCAGTAACCCAGTCATCTTGAAACTTGGCTTGCTAATAATAAAACAAATGTATTACCCCATATGAGCACAGGCCTACTTCAGATCTTTTATAATATTCTCCATCACTTACTCCAAGCACCTAGATTATTTTTCCAGGCTTCACGCTTTCTACTCCTCAGATGCTTGTGTGTGTGTGTGTGTGTGTGTGTGTGTGTGTGTGTGTGTGTGTGTGTGCGCGCGCACATATGCATAGTTCTAATTAGGAGGTAAAAGACCGTACAGTGAGCGTAGTCCATCTGGCTTTGGCATTAGCCCATCATTCTTACAGTCTATGGGGAAACTGACCTTGGCTAGCTGTGCAGGGAAAAATCATGCTCCATTTCCCGGGTTCTGCGTTGGATATAATTTAAGCAGGACTGACGTTAAAAATGCAAGATTAAGATGAATTTCTTCAGATTTGGATGCAGAAGGTTTACGCTTCATGTTGGGGCAGCTCAGCTGTTTGTGGAGATCACATACTGAGATGGAAGGTAGTACAGGCCAAAACTTCTCACTTGGTGGTTAAGCACAGAAAACCTTTGTCTCAGGGTTTCCAGATGTCGATGAGAAAGCAACAGTGTTCTCAATATATATTCATTTCAGTCTTTGTATTACACTCAGACTATTATTCTCTTTAAGGGAACTGGTAAACATTATGGGGAATATGCTAGCCTGGCTCTCTCCAAAGTTTAAAAATCCATTGCAAAAAATAAACGTCATATCAGGCTAAATAAAGCTGTAGCTGCAAAACTTGAGTGTGTTGAAATGAGCAATGGTGTATTTTGTTGCTCATGAATTTAACTTTTCATTTTCAACTTTTTATGCTATTTGTGATAAAGGTGACATAGTCTCACTTTGCCACAAGTTGAAGGGTTACATTCTTCAGTTTGGACTGAGAAAACCCAGCATGTATTGGATAAACCCAAAAATCCATGGTCATCAAACTAAAACAAGGCTGTTCCACCCACTTCCTGTAGGGCAGACGTTTTGCCGATAAAAGCATTTCAACGTGAGGCGATGATTTAAGGCCACGTAAACTATCCTGACTGCCTCAAAGTGTCCGTTCTATGCAGCATATGGAGTGCAGCGCAGTGCTTTGTTGTCTAGGACAAGTAACTCTAACAAAATCCATCTTCTATAGAAAAAGCGGTGAAGTGGATTGTTTCCCCCGTCCACATGCCATCATCTGATACCCCAGCACTGGCTATAATACACGACTCAGGACGGGGTTTTAGCGGTTTTACTCTCCCTTACTCTCTCTCGTTCTCTCTCTTTGTCCTCATGCCTTGCACTCAGCGTTGACACACTAACACACCCCAGCGTTCGTATACACTGGCATTCACACGGCCAGGCATGCATACACACAGTGGAGAGCCTGTATACACACACACATACTCATGCATGCACAGATGAAAAATTGTATTGCTCTCAGTGCTGGAAAAAGTCCAAGTGGAGGGGTTGAGTTTCTTCAGAGGTACACTCCAACACCCCCACCCCCCTCTCGCCGTCAGTAGCATATCCCTCACTCCTTCCCTTCCACTCCTCCTTTTCTACTCTCTCCCTCTCTCTCCCTCCTTCACTTCACCCTCCTCCCTCTGCTCCCCGTGAACAAAAGAGCTCCTCACCACCACCACAGCTTCCACTGAAAGCCCTCACGCACACTCCGGCTCTCCGGCTTCGCACTCTCCCACACGCACTCTTACCCCTCTTGTCGTCTGTAAAACCAGTCCACTTCTCCGCTCTAATCCCCCCTTCATTTCTTTTGTCTTTTCTTTCACTTTCTCTCTGGCTGCCTGGCTCACCACCAGTGTAAATTTCCCTCTCTGCATATCCAAGAACGTTATCATGTTACAGCTAGTTGGCAGACAGTAAAATGTATTCCCTCATTTTTTGACTTGCTCTCATCTTTGTCTCTTCTTTTCTTCTAAGTCTGGTCCTTTTTTTTTGTCTCTTCTTCTTCTTTGTGGGTGGTTTTTGATGTGTAGTCTCTGTTTCTCCTCATTCTCTCATCACCGTCAAGCAGTAAATAGCTCCTCTGTAGTGAAGACAGGATGAATAATCATGATTGCCTATCACTGTGGTGTCAAAGTAATTTGGGAGTGACTGTGAACCAGAGCTCGGCCTGCACACACACACACGCACACACACGATGCATGAGCATATGTACCACTCCCTCAAAATCCTCTGGAAATCAGGAAGCCGTTCCCTCATTAGCTATCCCGTCTTCTAACCTCTTTTCCAACAATCTTTCTGTCTTTTTTCCTCTCGTATTCTCTATCAGTCTTGCTCTCCTCTTGGAGTGCAGCTGTATTGCAGGTCCCCAGCTACAGGAGGGGAGGGGGGGGGGGAACAGATGGAGCACCCCTTTCTTCACTTCTTTCTTTCTTCCCTCTCTCCCTCCTTCCCCACAAAGAAAATCAAGCCAGAAGAATGCTGGTGCATGGAGGTGGGGGGGGGGGGGACAAAAGCCTTCCTTTTCGACAGTCTCTCTCTTGTGTTCTTTGGTTTCCAGCTGATGGATGAGTGGCACGACTGTGGGTCGCTGTGCCGAACATGTGCAGTCCTGTACCTTGTGTGTAGATGTGCGTGCGTGCGTATTTGTGCGTGGTGCTTATTTCCGTTACGTGGCACTGATAACTCTCTGGCTGCAGTGTCTTGGGTTTTGAAAAGTGTCTGTCCTTGCTGGCTAACACACGCAGTGGCTGTGGTGTTTGGATTGGGTTCCCCATTTTGTGTGTTTCAGTAGAGCCACTGGTCCCAGTTAGGCCGAGCCCATCTGGAGCCTTAGTCCTGGGTGGCCGTTATATACGTGTGTGGCATGTGTGTACACAGCTGAGCATTGCAATACGTCCAATCTCTGAGGTGTGTATTCTGGCACTTGGTTAATCATACACATTATCTGATTTCTCAAAGCCTTAACATAGCTGCTTCAGAGTGGCCAAACAAGGCCGCTATCATCGTAAGTGCTCTAATTTAACTGTATTTTTTTTTGCGTTATCTCCTTTTAATCAAAACCTTTGCTTTCTCCCTATGTTTCCTCTTAAAAGTAATCACTCTTGTGATGGGTGAGCTAACTCTATTATGGTGGTACTTAGCTAGAACAAAAGAATTCACTCAAGGTCTTGTTTAAGTGCTTCTGTGCCCTCGTGGTGCCCTTGCATGCGGAATAGAGAGTTTTATGTGTGTGGCGTGTGTGTGTGCGGCTGCTTGTGTGCAAGTGTGATTGTGTGGATGTCAGGCATGCGTCATGCGTGGGTGCGTGCGCTTGTGTACATGCCCTGCGTGGGTTAGTGTACCCCCCCCCCCGCTTACCACCACCCATGATGCCCCTCCATCACCGCATTAAGCATTATTTGCAAATAAATCATGTGAGACCAAAGTAAAGATTTCTGCATGAGCATGAAAAGAGAGCGTTAAAACAACTGAAACTGGCCTGTACCACTTGACCCTATCTAGGGGGGGTTAAGGGGGTGATGAGGTGGTGATGACGGTGTGTGTGTATGCGGGGGGTGTAAAACAGGGGAGAGATAATCCCTCCAGTCATGGCAGCCCCCGTGTGCTCGCCTGCTCTGGTTCTAGCGTGGCACGCTGGGCTGTCAATCACTCAACAAAGCTGTCTGTAAGGGGATTATGAACCCACGGACTCTCCCTCCCTCCCCTCCCTCCCTCACCTCTCTTTTTTTCCTCCTCTCGCCTCTTTCCCCCTCTCTTAGTCCCCCCCCCCCCTTCTCCCAGGCCATCTCTTGCATCCTGCCCCGTCTTCAAATCTGCCTGTCAGTCCCCTTGTCCACTGTCCCCTCACAACAAAGTGCGTCTCTTTCTCCCAGCACACATTTTTGCTTTGCTGTCTGAAGCTTAGTTTATCTTCAGCTTTCCATCCGTCCTCCCTCTGTCCTCCGTAAGCCCCGTTTCTCTCCCTCTAAAGCCTTTCTCGCTCTTTCTCTATCTCTTGGTCCCACCCGTGCATTATGTCTCACCTAGACAAGACACAAGTGTCTGTATGTGTTTGTGTATCTGTGTGTGTTTCTGTGTTGTGTGACAGGTGTCCCATACTCAGACTAAGGAAATCAGCCTTGCACCTGCAGGCAAAAGAACTAGAACAAGGAGAGAAGTGCAAATGATCCTCTCATTCTCATAATTGTTATTCAAAATGATCATCACAATCGTGGAAATAATGGCAAAGAAACACGTCCAAAACATACCTATTTGAATGCAGAATTAGATACTACTATTTTGCTTTTTTTTTTTTTTACTTTCTGTCCTTTTTGTGGCCTGTGCACCCTCAAAACTCAAAATGCACCAAGCTGTCGTCTGGCTAAATGTCACCTCTCCCATAAATGTGATGAATAGCTCCCAGTCCTACCTTATCTCTCTGTCCTTAACCATGCTGTTTTAGACCCAACCACCACCTCCATTGGCTCCTGCAGGTGGTGACAGAAGCCCCTCCTCCCGCAG
>JAVQJD010035510.1:62500-63923 GCA_036023655.1 Nannoperca australis
GCAAATAGTGTGAGACTTGGGATTTGAGCAGTAAAACTGGAAAAATAATAATAAACTTGATATAGCAGAAAAAAATATTATTGACTTTCCAGAGTAAACGGATCAGACTTTTACTTACAGTAAAACACAAATGTCCTGACGGCTCTGATGGAGCTCAGGACTCACCCTGAGGATGGCCACTATGTCACAAATGATTTGACTAAGGCCTAAAAACTCTGACAAGTGCAGAATCCTGCTGTTTGATGGTTACAGGTATTTAATAACCTAAAGGAAAGAATCCTGCAAACAGCTGGAAGCATCAAAGTGCCTAGTGATGCTGTGAAAATGCTAATGCTTGTCAGTCACAACACCGCTTCAAGCTAGCTGGGAAAACAATATCAATCGATCAATGAATGAAACTTTATTTGTATTGCACCTTTCATACAAGTTAGTGCAGTCCAAAGTGCTTCACAGATGGTAAGATAATAAGACAGACCAAATGTAGACTGTAAATAACAAAAGAAATGAAGAGATTGAGACTCATGCAGGCGAGAAACATCTAATAATAAAAGTTAAATACAAGCAGGAATAAAAACTAATAGATGAAATAGATTTAAAAAGACAACATCGAACAAAGAGATAAAATTGATAGGGATAATATATTTTCTTTGCATGTATATCATATATTAACTTCTCCTGTCTGATCACTGTCTGAAAAAAGCATGCCTCTTATGTGAAGCAGTTTGCCTCACCAGCAGAACAGGGCGATTTCAAAGTGGATGATGCAACACAGCAAAAAAAAAAAACGACTCTGGCAGCACTATCAAATCAGGGGAACAACAATGGAAACGTGTGTCACCACAGTTGACCTCACAAAAGATGCACATGGCTTATCTTCCCCCTTACAAGTGGATTTCACTTTTTTTAAATGCTCGTGATTATGGGCCTTCTATGCATTCGATTTTACAGCTGCACAGGTCAGCTATAAAATGGGAAAGAAGGTTGTTGCTGTATTTCTAAGTTTTTCATTCAGCCTATACTGTACTTGTGTAATGTTACTATGTTACTGTGTTCACCTGCAGATAGCTACACATACAATTATTCAAATACAAACATTCATTGGGAGCTGTCGAAATACATTCCAGGAAATGGACTGGAGCAAACAACTTGTGATGACATGACAAGAAGAGCAAATAAGGCTTGTGTAAATTACTACACAAGACATTAAACACCACAGACTGGTAATGTAGAGCAGAGTGTTCCTTTAATCTGCAGCGTTGTGGTTCGTCTTTGTGCCCTCCTCCAACTGTATTGTCACATTAAAGCTTTTTCTCACAAGCTTGTGTCCTCCTCGAAGCTGACAGGAGCAGAAGTGTGGGAGAAGCAGGGTTGGGGCTGGTTTGTAGGGTGTGTGTGTGTGTGTGTGTGTGTGTGTGTGTCTGTC
>JAVQJD010035511.1:0-44059 GCA_036023655.1 Nannoperca australis
CACACACACACACACACACACACACACACACACACACACACACACACACACACACACACACACAATCATCCTTCAGCATCACTGAAGGGAAACTGCAGAGTGAGAGGCATGGAGGGGAGGGAGAGAAGGAGGGAGAGAAGGAGGGAGGGAGGAAATCTTTGTCTGTGAAGTGACGTTAGCTGCTTGCTGCTTCTCTCGCTTCATCTTTCCATCTCTTGGGCGGCGAGGTGGGGTGTGGAGGACACACACTGTGAATACAGACAAGGGAGAAGGCTTTGATCCCTCCCTTCTCTCTTTGTCCATCACCCCCCCCCCCCCCACCAGATCTCCCTCTTTCTCACCGCCCAGCTGCTCCGTCCATCGTGTATCTCACTCCTGTACATACTGTATACTTCCAGTGACTACACCACCTCGTCGGCAATGCTAATCAATACTACATCAAAAGAGGAACGACAATCAAAAAGTAAGAGAAAAGCCGAAATGAAACAATGAAAGGCAGCTTCAGAGAGCTTGTGAGGAGACCCGATGGGAAAATGAAGTGAAGCGCAGGAGGTTGGAAACGATGGAAACCCTGAAAAACAGCCGTTACTGATCTGATTCAAAGAGCATTTAACCAGTGGTCACGGTGAGCACGCCGTCTCGTTTAAAGCAGAGGTATTATCTTGAAATGCATCATTTGGACAAACATAAATGCCTAAAAATGCGGGTCTGTTTCTTTTCTTATTTAGTGTTTTGTGTGTTACTCTGACAGGAAGTGAAGGTAGGACCCCCCCCGAAACACAGGCTATAATGAGAACAAGAATTTGACATCTGATAGCCAGCAGTTACTGGACCAAAGCCCAGGATGAGTAGCCAAGCGAAGCTCACACGTGAAGAGATGTATTTGTAGTGTTTTGTAAGGTTAAACGAGGGTTTCTGGTGTGTGGATGTTGTTTAAAATGTTTGGCAGGCTGTCAGTCTCCTCTGATATTCCTCTCACTAACAGCTGAATAACACCTGGCCTCGCTCCAATTAGTCTCTCTTCTGTCTGCTGGTCAGATCTAATATATACACAACCAAATCAATGCAGTCACTACGCTGTTTGCATAATCATCACTTGTTTTTTGTGCCAGATTACAAACCCAAATGGTGTGTTTTTAACCTCATGCAGCATGCTTTAATTAACACTGTGGGTCAGTGCCAGTGTTTCAACTCACCGCTCACACGGTTTGTTTGACTTTGCCCACAATGTTAGACTGTGTTTGAGTTGAGATAGTTTAGTCCATTAATAAAAAGTAGTTTGAATTTACTTCATCCACTTCGCTATCATCAGTAGAAGCAATGTTTTCTATGGAAGTTTCACAGCTTTAAAGCTTTTGGACTCTACCATCTAATATTCTCTCCAACATTCAACTTTTGGAAACCCCCAACCCTGTTTTTCATTTGTCACAGTGGTTTTGTTACTGACAAAACGGATCAGACTGGCCGTGTTGCGTAGCTTCACGGCACGTCATGTTGAGTCATGTTGAATCACATCACATCGTCGTGGCACACACCAGACAACAATACAGTACAGCAGTCAACGTACAGGAGCCGCGATGTGCCTTTAAGAGAGAGAATATAATAAACTGGCCCTTAGAAATCGGACAGTAACACACAATAATTTAAGATACTAATTATTTTGCAACAATGTGGAAGTTAAGCCGTGTGAGCTTCAGTGTGAGATCGCGTTCACATAAAAATCCTTAACAAAAAAGGAAAAAATGTTTTCAGAGTGTGAACAAATCTACAATAGTGAGCTTAACATAGAGGTATCAGAGCTGTTTGACTTTAGAGCGACAGAAGAAGTGAACTGAGGAGGTTCGAAGGGTAAAACAAAGAGGAGATGAGACAGCAGCGAGAAGAAGAAATGAATAAAGTAAAGAAAGTGAAGACAGCCTGAGATGAGATGAAACAGAATCAAAAAGTACAGCAGCAGAGATTTGACAGAGGTTCTGAGCTTATGATAAGCCCTGTTCCAGTGATGGATGGGTGGATGTTACTAGGCCAAATAGAGGTCACCCACAGCGCAGTGGAGTTGGGGCCAGAAGCCAGCCTGTATATCAACTTATTACATGACCAATAAGACACTGGCACTGATCCAAACTCTGATTATACGCAGACACCTCTGTGGAATTAAGATTAGCAAGGTTTAGTGTCTTGGGAACTCAGACAAAAAACACACACCATCGGCTCTTGCACACGCACACAATGTGAAATACCACAAGCGCAAACACGGCACTGAAAGTGAATGTGGGAAGCAGGTCAAATACAATCCAACCAACCCACACACACACACACACTCACAGACCAGCATTCATTCAAAACACAAACGTTTGTTTGTTCACAGACACAGAATGCCCCCATAAACATGTATTATTAGTATCCCTTCACTTGTGCACACATTTATGCTAGCAGTGGGTTATTTGCATGCTTTCTTTTAAAACCGAAGCTAATATTTGCTGTGGAGTTGGCCCGAGTGTGAAGCTGGTCTCCCAACACTGCTGCAGAGGTAGCTCCGGCTGCCAGTGCTGCAGAGGCTCCTGAATATTTTTCATCACGTTTTGATGAATCTGCATCCTGTCAGGTCCGAGGAGACTCCTGTTAGCTCTCCTATGTGGAGGATACCATAAGCATGGCCTTCCCCTTTGCGGAGGACGCATGTTTTCCTGAAGTTTCGCAGCTTCCTGTGTAAGTGACCTTCACTGCATGCTGCTCTTTCCTCGCTCCCCCCTTCATCTTAACTCCCCTCTCCTCACCTCTCACTTCAGGATTGATCACCTCAAAAGAAGGCCTTTTGTTCTGTGCGGTGGTGCAGCGAACGTTGACCTCAGGAGAGAGGAGATGGAAGGCAGCTCTCAGAGAATCTTAAAGCATCGCTCAAAGTGAATCTACAGAGGCTGCCTCCATACACAGCAAACAGTTCATCAGCATCGGTAGCCAAGACAGCGTCAGTAACTTTTTGGATAACAAAGTTATCATGTGCAGCCCTGGTCGAAGGAACTGACAACTCACCAATAAAAAGTAATTGCTATTGCAACATTTTAGTGGCTAAAGTCCTTCAAAAGATGAATTTTAAACAGTCTTTGTGTTGCATCATTTAAAAGCATAGACTAGAAATAAAGATGGATGACATAACGGCTCCCAAAAACATCTGGATCGCCCCCTGGTGGCTGGCTGCAGTGTAGGTCATAAACCCCTCTGTGTGAGAGGATGGGATATGGACCAAACCTACAAATCGAAGTTCACGTCAAATACATTTTTCCCAAAGATGGTTTCTGTCATTTTAGGTACTTCTGACTGATGTGTGTTCAAGCGTTAAAGGTTTGGTTTTAATTAGTTATTTGGTTTGATAAAAACGGGCGGATGTATAGGCAGGACCTCGACACCACGCTGACTGACACCAGAGCAAGATGGCAGCTCCCGTATCCGGGGTATTCTGGCTTCATTGCTGTACAGTAGGAGGAAGTGGAGACACGTCGTCCATCTTTATATACAGTTACAGCTTTAGACACTTTTATTAAATCTTGTTTGAGTTTATGGCTCACATGGTCCGAATTTCAACAGCACTGGTTTCAAGGGAGAGTTTTACTGTTCGATCAGCTCAACGCTACAGCACAGAACTTCATTAGCTGTGCTTTCAAAGGATCGTTTAAGCATTTTACACGGCTAGACAGCTTTCAGAGTCATGAGCAAATGAAATAGAGGATTTAATAAAATGTTGCTCTAAATGAGTGAAAATGTAATAAAGCCTGATCCTGTGATAACATATTTCTTCATAATGTAATACATCATTGCATTACAGGGACTGTGAATTTTCCAGTGATTATGTCTGGAGATGTTATTGTATTAGCTGCTAATTGACTAGATTAGCATGTTCTCCTACTAGCTCTGACCCACTTAAAAGGAGCGTACTGGGAGGTTTCTATACCATCACCGCACCAAGACACGCTGGGCCACACGGCAGCAGGCTGCAGGGGGAACATGGTGGGGAGTCTGGCAACTAAGAAGCTGCTGAAGGCGGCTGTGAAGTGTACCGGCTGGGGGTCCGGCAGCATGCAAGCTTACAGAACAGAACGGTGTGTGAGGGCGGGCGCACCGAGCCGACATTGTGCTGGCTTGGGTCACCTCGATCGTTCCATCTCCAGCAGGAAGGGAGAGCGCAGGAGCAGGGCGGGGAGAGACAATCGCTTTCCGCTCACTTAATAGCACTCTGCGGAGGGTGAGATAAGGTGAGGGCTCCCCCTCTTCGATCTCCTGTGGTGCGGATGCAGCCACAGCTGGATTAATGGGAGAGGAGATGTCTTGACATCCTCGTCAGCTGAGACAAACACATCCGTCTGAAGAGGGTTTGTCAAAAGCCGCAGCTCAAACTAGCTTTCACTAAATCAAAAAGAAGCGGTGACGTGTTTTGCTTTTTTGCCTTTACTAGGCTAAGATAGGTATTTGGGTTTGTTTACTTTTGTTCAACCTTTGATTCTGTTCTTTTTTTTGGAGGCTGCGAGAAGACAAAAGAACAACCCTTACAGGAGAATAGGCTTTTAAATGAAAGCAAATTCATCACCTGCATATTTCTTAATGTTCCGGGGGCACCACATTCTCCCTGGAGAGCACACGATTGTTTTTCCAGAGAGGACGAGGCAGCAGGGGAGACGGTTTCTGCAGTGTTCACGCTGCACAAGACATTTTTAACCCATAAGTGACAGTTACAAAGTAGTTAATAAAGTGCTGGGGAAGTCTCTAACAGCGTGGAGTGTTCTTTATTCATAAAGCGATGTTGGACTTATGCTGCACACTCCCAGTACAGTACACCGTACCACTGAGCCATAACGACACCCATCGGCTCAACGGTCTGCCTTCAAGGGCGCAATTATTCTTACTGAGTGTGGGCATGGTTGAATCCATTTTCAAGGGTACACAATGGTAACACTGATCCACCTCCATCTTCAAATAACATTTCAAAATGTCTTTCAAGAGTTCAAGAATACCTTGTTCCCCTGGAACTACTAGGCGATCTTTCACATTTAAGTCACGTAGCTTTTGCCGTTTTATCAAGTGACCTTAAATGCCCAGGATGGTTTCATAAGCCTTACTTTACTGTTCCACACTTGATCGCAGGAGCTGAAAATCTTCAGACTAACTGCCACTGAGAGAGAGTTCAAGTGGGTTCGTTTACACCGGCAACAAGTGTTGTTGGAAAAAGGCTAATCATTTATTACTGAGGCAGCCTCTGCATTCAAGGAATTTGAAAAGCACAGTTACTAAAATTGGGCAAATTGCTTTACTTATTTTTCAAGACTTTCATTTGTCACCATTTGGATGAAGTACCAAATCCAAATGAACAAATAAAAATCTGCACAGGATTAATATTACCAGTGGAACCAAAACACCGCCGGCAACGTGCGCTGGAGTTTCCACCTTTTAGTTTACAGACCTGGCAGATTCTGACACCAATTAAACACAGAAATGCCTTAAACTATATTATCGATCAGGCCGATCAGATTACAGGGGTGAAGCAGATAAGTGTGTCTGAGGGGAGTGATGGACAGGCTCTGTGCAAAGCTCATTCAGACTGTAACAATCCACTACACCGTGAATTCTGTCTGTTCCCGTCTACTGAAAAGAAAAATCCATTCAGCAATGCAATTAAACAGATGTATTAGTAAATGTATACAAGTTTGTTGGGTTTTAAAGCTCTGGTCCTTTCTGTTTGTTAATGCTCTTTGTACACTGTTCTATTTTTTACTTAGTGTCTGGGCTGATGATAAAAACTGAGCGGATTATTAAAAATGACTGGATGTCCCCGGGCTGTGTTAGTTCTGAGCAAACGAGGCTGAAGATAAAGTTTAGCTGGATCAAACTCTCGGCTGGGTGTTATGCTGACGTCTCATCATGTGAACGGCAGGAAGAAGCTTTGTTGTGACCACTTGGGAGCACTTACATTGTTCCTGCACTGCTAAACCTGTTAGTACAACAAATACATGGACATGGTGCCTAAATCGTATATTTTTAGTTTGGTACATATTACATAACCAGTTAAATCAGATATATTGAGGAGGCAATCAACGATGCTCTTCACAGCGTTCGTCAACACCTGGAAAAGCCTGACACCTACATTTTGTTCACCGCTTTCAGCTCAGCTTTTAATACCATAAACACTGTCAAGCAGTGCACTCATGGACCTGAACATCAGCCTCTGCAGACGACACTGGAGCCGCCGGAGCTTCCTGTTGGAAAGACCACAGTGGGTCCAGGTGAACAACCCATCGTCCTGTCCTTCAACCCTCAGCACAGGTCGTCCCATCAGCCTGGCTCTTCTGCTTTTACACAAACAAGTTTACCTCCCAACACAGTTCACAAACTATTCCTAACTATGTCGATGACACAACCAGTAACAGGGAGCAGGAACAACCTCCTGCTCAGTACACACAAAACCCAGGAACTCATTACCGACTCCCATATAAATCTCCGGTGAACGCATAACTATCACAGACTTCTGGGTACACATGCAAGCAACACACTCATGTGGAATATTAACTTGGACCACACCAGAGATCGTTATGTCTCAAACAACTCAAGAAATTCAAAGATCAAGACAGACTCCTCCTATAGATCTATGACTGACAGCATCCTCACTTCATCTGTAAAGGCCAGGCCAGACCAAAGGTTCACAACGAGACCAGTTGAAACTACCAGTTCACAACTGCCAGTTAACACCAGTGTGTCTCCACAAGACGGTGAATTATTTCCACAGCATGACTCTCTGGACTTCCGTTCTAGCTGCAGACTTTTCAGGCTTTTTTTGTAGCTTGATATCATTTGTAGCATCGTAAAATGTGAATGAGGACAGTGACAGTGAGGTGACGTGCCTGACAAGCTTTTCCCTGCAATGTTCTTAAACGATTTGGTCTCGTTGTGAATCTTTGGTCTGAACTGCTCCAGGAGTCTGGTATGAGAGCAAACGCCCAAAAACCTGCAGTGTACTGTCAACAGATCATCTAAAGTCATAGCCCCCCCCCCACCAACTGAATCATTATACAAAAGATGCATAATCAAAAGGCGCTGGTTAAATTATATCTGACCCATCTCACCATGCTCGCTGTCTGTTTCAGCTTCTACATGCAGCTTTCCTCTGCACACCAACTGCAGCAGCATTGCGATGATTATTTATTGTGCTATACGTTCTATCTCAGCCTCCATCCCTCAGATCTCCCACTGCCTTTCTTTTAGAAGTTTCTTTTCCCACTAGAAATCTCTTGAGGCTGCAATCTGTTTTCTTGTGGCTGTAAACTGTGGAATGCACTGGAGAAAGAGCCTTTTGTGTTTTTTATGTAAATTGTTCCCGTTGCTTTAATTCATTTCTTTTTGTGTAATTCTACTGTTATCAAATGTTTACGTTATTTATTATTATTGCTGTTATTTTCACAGTAGTTTTTGGTTGTAAATTACTTTTAATCCTGTGTGTAAAGTGCTTTGGGCTGCATCTTTGCATGAGAAGTGCTATACTGTTGCTGTTACTGCTGCTGCTGTGTGTTGAGCATATTTATCAAGATGTACACAAAAACACAGTGGTCATGCAGCCTTTTTAAATTATTCTCAGCAACTCTGAGATATTGAGGCAGTCAGAAATCCTCTATTAGGCTGTTGAGAATGTGTTTTGCCACTCTGCTAAAATCAGTCTGGTTATCTTGGTCATCTTTTGTCCATTCTGAATACAGAATATAAACACATCAAGTTTGGGCTTTGTGTATTAAACCTCTATCAGGAGATGCATCCAGACATTCACTCTCTGGATTGTGTTGTAAAACACTCCTGGCAAGTCGAAGTGGAGATGTACACAGCCACAGCGTATTCCCACGATTCTGAAATGAATGTATAACGGACGCCATCGAGAAGTGCTTGGTAAGGGTGCAACAGCTGCAAAGTAAAGGTGGAAAGATTGTTTTTCCCTTCTTCCCTGCTCATGTGTGAACTGCATTCACATCCAGCCATCTGCTTCTGGGACTGGAGCGTACAGGGCGGGAGCAGGCTCGCTGGTGAGAGGATCCTCCATACCACTACGGATGATTCTGGAAACTAATTTGATGTGCAGCTCTACGTGCTCAGTGATATCTTCATTGTATTCCAGCACTCTGGTTATTCAGAGGATACCGACGCCAATCTCTCCCACTCTACTGCGCTTTCACAGTGAACCATCTGCTGCGGACCTCGCTGAATGTGAGGCAGTGTGTATGAGGCCAGGGGAGAGTCAACAAGTGTGAGTGAAGCTGGTGAAGGTTCCATGTGAATTTGAGAATAAGTTGTTGTGAATGCTCATGAGAATGACTGTGTGACTGGTTATGAAGATGACATTTATAAATATGCCTCTGTACACTAGAGTCTGAGGTTCGTTACTGGAGTATGACTGGTAGGGTTTGGTTCCAGTACCGGGTTTTAGGCTGGTAAAATATCGGGATTTGTTAAGCTCAGAGGATGATACTTCTCGTGCAAGTATCTCACATATAGACCAAAATGAAAAACGGCTTGTTAATGTGCTCTCTCTGCAGGCCTGTCTGTACTCGGCCGAAGATCACTTGTACAAGGAAGAAGCACCACTCTCTAACATTACTGTGCGATCGCAAGATTTGTTGTTCAATCAATTTTACATTATCTGCCCGATTTAATCATTATCGTTGACTATTCTCTTCCATGTTATATGTTTTGTAACGTGACTCTCAGCTGGGGAACTATGTATTTATCCTGTTAGATAAGTGACGATTCGCTAAATCCAGATTTCTGCCAACCTTCAGTCTCTTGAGTACTGAAGCGTTAGCACAAAGCCCCAAAACAGATGATGTACCAGGGGGTCGGGGGTCCAACACAAAGTCTATAGAAAGGTTTTGTAGGCAGTTAATTGATATCGCTACGTTATTATTTACATCTGCTCTTCACAACCAACAATCTGCGTCCTGTTTACACCGGCACGTGCATGCCCAGTGCACACGAATGATCATGTGATCTGCGTTTTCAGGCACGTAGCGTGGACGGAGATTATTTATGAAACGGTGATAAAAGTGATGATAAAAGATGGTTTAATGTAGGTGTAGCCTGAGATGTAAACTGCTGTCACTGCACATACATTGTTGTCACACTTTCTTGCTCATCATGAACTGTTGACAATCAAGATGACAATACTACATTTGGTACTTCACAGGATAAGCCGTGTGAAAAAGGCTTACTTCAGCTAGCAGAGCGCTTTCACAGCAGCCTGTCTTGTTAAGGTCCTCAGATCTTTCTCTGATCTGCTCCCATTCTTCAGAAACTTATGTGTGGACTGTATATTTATCCCCTCACAGAATCATCAAAGGGAGAAGTGAAACGATGGCAGTTCGTTCGCAGCAGAGGGAATATGTGCGAGGACTTTTCAGGGAGCTGTCCCTCTGCACATCCCTTCATTAATATCCCACAACCTGAGCTAAAAACAAACAAACAAGAGTTCAGTTTACACATCACAGGCCATTGAGCAGCTTTCCACTCATTTTATGACATAATAGCAGGGGTTTCCAACAGAGGCCTGAGCCTTGACACCTTGGTTGACATTCGTATTTATAGCTGAGGGAAGATGTTGATGAGGAGGGGGGGGGCAAGGAGGGCAGCTTAATGGGGTAATAAATATGTGAAGGTATCTGGAGACGGTTCCGCTCCCTCCCTCCTCCGGCGGTCTCCTTCTGGCGTAGTGTAAAGAATCTACAACACAATTAATCACATGGGACGCCGGGGCAACGATCACAGACATTATCACATTGTGCATTTCTGTCAATACCTCAGGGTGCAATATGTGTCTAATATATGTCAGGTTATGTGTGATATATAGGTGCGTTAGAGCCACGATGGATGCTGGGTAAACACACGTGCTGTCATCATGAGGGTATTTTGTGGCGGTACAGGAAGAAAGAAGGCACATCACAGGGATATAACTATGTGAAAATGAACAGAAAAGACTTCCTGTATTATGCAACAGAAAGTCATTAGTAAGATGTGGACTGCCCCTTTATAAATCAATACATATGACTCAACTCTGACGTGGCCAGGTACTGAAGATTCAGGCTTTCAGGACTCACATTCTGGCCTGAAATCTCTTACGGTGCTACAACTGAGTGAAACGAGACTCTGTCCTGAGGCAAAGAAAGTGAATGCTAAAGTGGTACCATTATTACAGTATTTTACATCATGATATATTACCTTGCCACTGGATACTTCTGCTGGATTCTCTGCTCTAATTAGCTAGCTCGCTCTTCTCTATTTAAAAAAAGTGCTTTTATCATTCGTGTCTGTTGCAGGCCTCCGTAAGCTTTGCCTGAAACCTGACGGCGTGGCTGTGATTGTTGGCTGCTGATAAGAGTAAGCTCTACTCCTCCTTGTATGTCTCTCTTTAAAGATTAACTACACACTGTATAGGCAAGGGATCCTAAAATAAATTCTAAAAGTGATCATTCTTTCCACTCAGAACAGCAGCAACACCTCAAATGTTCTCTGAGGATTAACGAACCTGCAGTGACAGTGGGTCGCTCGAGTTGCAGTGGGGCTCATGCTGCCCAAGAGGCCGGTGCCTTCCAAGGCACAAAATAGCTGCTGCAGTTGGGTCTGTCTATTGCCATCTGGCAGCTCCAGCGCCTTCAAAGGAACTGTCAGTTCTCAATGGAAGGCTTTGATTAAAACTCACACAGTACAGAAATACACAAATCCAAGCACACCTATGCAAACAGATGCACAGCAAACACACGTGAGGAAAAAGGTGCACACAAACAAGCATGCAGTCCCCAACCGGTGGGCTCGGGGTGGTCTTAGTCTCTGCAGGTGGCTGCAGCCGCAGGGAGAAGAACCTCGTACACAGTCCTTCAACTCAGCGCTGGAAAGTTACACCTGAAAACCTGCCAATATGAGCTGCGGTGGATAGCAGCATCAACTCGCTTGCCAAATGAACTGAACAGGGGCTGAAATCTGATACGACTGGAAAAAGGTGAAAACACAAAGACCAACATAAAGATCCTGGTCATGTGCACACGGGGATTTACTATACAGTATGTTCATATGTGTGCGGTAGACTGCACACAAGTAAAGCCTTCTCCGCTGCACTGCTTCACACCCTCCCTCCCTCCCTTTAGGGTGGTCTGTCTCAATTAAAATAAACTGGCTTCTTTTAATCATTACACCCTTGCGATGAGTTTTCCAGGAGTTATAACACTGTGAGACAGCCACGCAGCTTTAAAGGTAACAAGACACCATATTTTTAAGGTTTCAGTAATGGCGCTGTGTAGTGCCGGTGGTACACTGCTGTGCATTGTACCTGGATCATTTGTCCAACAGGCATTCTGTTTGAAAATTAGCATAACAAGTCCAATCTATCGTCCAATCAATCTGTACGTTTGTGTTGATATTGAAAATGTTTGTGTAATCTTGTGGTTTATGGATAGCAGTCTAATGACGTTACAGAGTTATAACAGATTTAACAGATATAACAAGTTTGTAACAAATGAATACGTTGGAATAAATGTAACAACTCATTAACTTTTATTTCCAGAAATCAAATCTGGTGAGTAGCTGCTAAAAACAAAAGTTCTTAAAAGTTGATTTTAAGGCTCGTTTCTCCTGCCTGTCTTTAAAGGAGCTCACATTGACTTATACATTTTGGCTTAAACTAACACTGTTATCCAGAGCGACTTACAGTGACTGTGACAGCACAATAAGCTTAAACTCCTTACAGTCAGATGACAAGCAGCCAGGAGTAAGAAGTGCAAGGCTCAAGGCCATAGCCTTAAATTCTTGTGACCCTACAATGATCAAATAAAATGCAATGGCCACCATTTCCCACTGCAGCAGGCCTAAGTGAGGTGAACGTGGGCATAATTAGTTGCAAATGCGTGTCACTGTACGGCTGATGTAAGCACCGAGTAACACGGAGGAACCGAGGATGAATGTGGGAACGAAGCCTGGAGGGACAGAGCTGAAAAGAACAGAGAGGCCCCGGTGACAGAGAAGCAGACGGCTGTAACGAGAGAGTCGACCTCATGGAAAAACATGATTAGCTTTCTGTTTGCTGGAAATTGTGTGTCACGTTGTGTTTAAACAGTGCACGTGTACGTATGAAGGCTGCTGTGTGCAACTGTGTGCTTTTCTGCATGAGTAGGACAAGGTAATTATAGTTAAAACTGAAACTAGAAATGAGGTTGCTACAGTTTCTGTGACAACACTTTGGGCTTTTTCCAAGCCATTTCTTGATTTGTATTATTTAGTTGGCGAGTGATTTCCTTTATTTATAGTTATATCACATCACTCTCGGCTGAAAAACCTGAAATCACAGAAAAAGTATTTAGTGTTTTAGTATTTGGGAGCAGTAAAACTATTTTCAATACCTCAAGTTACGAGGAAATCTCACAGGAGTGAACAGACTATGAAAAACGTTATGTCCAAAATTCTTTCTGCATACAGAAAACTGAATGTTCTCCCGCCGTGCAGAGGGGGTGTGGAGGGAGGCGAAGGTGGGATGTCAGGACCTACGGCTGACTATTTCTAAAGGAGTCACAGCCCTAATTCAAGTCGACACCTGTGATAGGAGGTGCTCACCATATAACTAATATTGTATCGGCTCCCACCCCCCCCACCCCCTTCTCACAAGTGTGGCACAGCTTTAATCGTAATGCTTAAATCCAGGATTTTGCTCAGTTGTTTACATCTCTGTCGGTTTGCAGACAGAACTAAACTACATCGCTGTTCGTTTCCTTTGGAACAGCCGTCGTTCTTTTGCATTTGAAAAGAAATGAAAAAGGAATTAGTAATGATTTTCTGCCTGATTTTGGACAGGACTTGTTACCTCAGGCAACAGAAGCAAAACTGAAAAATGAGGTCTAATTAAAGACTAATAGCAAAAGAGCGTCCATCACTATGAGGGACAAGGACGTCATAAAGAGCATCTTTATTAGGGCTCCCCTCAGAGACGGCTGCACTCTGCTGGTGTGTTTTTCCTCAGGCTGCATTTTAGTGCAGCCACTTCTAAGAAGGAAATATTCATCCTCACAGAAAGGGTGGGTCGTTAAGGTGGCCGCCTGCCGTTTGAACTGGTGCACTTAAACTTGTATTCGATTAACTGGCACGTTCTGCCGGATGCCAATACATCTACTCAGTGTGAAATTGATCTTCACCTCGGTTTCAGATGATGTAGTTGCATTAAGATGCACCACCTGTTCGAGGAGCCTGCTGCGGCTGTGACGTCACTGCAGCGTCTGCAATTCTGATCCACCTGGAGAAATGACTATCTACATTAACTGGCTTTTCAAAACCTCAGGATTCTTTACAGGAAATACACGGCGTGTTGGAAAGATTCATAAGTCAGGGCACGATCGTGACGACCTCACAGCTGTACTTCTTTTGTACAGTCCATGAATGAAGTTTCAGCTTTGGAAAACAATTCACTTGCATCAGCTGACTCATAGCTGGAGAGGCTTAGTGTTGCCTGGTATATGAAAGTTTGAGGTTTAACCACGTAAACTGGGAAAGTACTTGTACATGATGTGGGTTGACGCCTCACATGCACCGCTCCATATGGCAAATTACACCAATCATAAGGCCCCTCATTCTTTATGCACAGTGTGAACCCCAGACGATATCAATCACACCTTCACATTCAAATGAGTTTGAGAACATAAAATATTCAAAGACACTGGTGTCGTCACGAAAGAAGTGAATTATGGGATGTCAACACTCATTATGTTATTTTACGTAACAATAAGCTACAAATATACTGCTTCTATAAAGTGAAATTGTGAATGTAAAAATGTCATTTTCCATATTTCTTCACTTGGGAATAGTTAGAACGATAGGAAGGCATCATTTAAAGTGTTTAATATCTGCTTCCACCAAGCGAAGTGAATATTTTATAATCACAAGCAGATTCCACAAAAGGCATTTTAGCAGATAGATAGATAGATACTTTATTAATCTCAAAGAGAAATTCACAAAGCCCGCTGTCCTCCAAAAGCTTTTCCCGGTGTTGGGGAGTTTATTATTGGCCGCACTGTTTCCTGAAGCCCCCAGTCCTCTTAACAAAGGTCCAGTGCTAATTTCGTTTAAAGGTCAGCCTGTAGAGGGTCCGGCTGGACAACAGTGGCTGTGTGATGGAGAGAGAGCAGAGTGGGAGCAGGTGAAGGGGGGATGTTAAGAGGCATCTGGAGGTGAGGGTGATGACAGCACTCTTGGGCGAGGTTACAGCCGAAAGGCACTTCAGCTGGCACACCAAGCGAGACAAGCACAGACCGAAAGTCCACATTCACATTAAGCACAACATTAGCTTGCATGCCCTCAGACGCAGCCCCCCCCCCCCACCCCCCACACACGCCAAACGCACACGCAGACACACGACCTTTCAGCCACTCATTCAAAAGGTGGTTCAAACCCTTCTGGAAACACACTTTGAAAAGGCATTTTGTCATTTTTTACAGGAACTGAGTATTCAATATGCAACTGCACTCACAGCTAACCAGCAGCAACATGCTAGCCCCGCTACAAACAGCTCAGACACACAGTCTGATAGTTAGCAACAGCCACTCAGTCAGTTATATAATGTTATTATAATAATCAGCACTCAATCAACCAACCAGCTAGTCCTGACACATTGAGGCTACGGAGAGCTCATCCCACTTCCTTGACAAAATAAAATGCCATCACAGTGACTTGGACAATAACTTGAAGAAATAAAGTCACAAACTGAGCAAAGCTATTGTGGCTGCTGTCGTCTTAGGAGGCATAAGCCAATCACAAAGGAGCTTTGTCAGGACGCCTGCTTTCTGTCCCGTCAGCACTGTGAATGTGTTTGTGTGTGTTTAAAAAAAAAAAAAAAGTAGGTTAAGCTTAAAATCTGCAGTGCATCACAATATATTTTACATGCTGGTTTCCTGCTCCACAGGTCTGATACAGGCCACCTGGTGTAGAAGACGTTGCCCCCAACGGATCGATCAATGAATAAACTTCATTTTGGTTTTCCAGATTGGTAAAAAGACTGAAAATTGCGTGTTATTTTCGATCCTTTGTGGAGCCCGGAGAGCTTCTCACTGTTTGGGCAGATTGCTTCGGCCTCCTCTGTTCGGTCCTTTCAAAACAATGATTGACTTTGGAGTTTTTTCAGGTGACTCACTGCGATTGGAACAATTAATTACGGTCACTGCGTCAGTAATGTATTTTCAACGGCTGACGGATTAAAATGAAACGCTGTTTTCTAAAGTAAAAATGTGGAAATGTTAGAAACCCTGTGACTTCGGAGTTTCTACAGGTATTGAGTTAATATGCACTTCATTAATGCATCTCTGAACAGTTCAGATTTTGATTACAACCTTGCATGATTTGAATGTGACACCTGCAGATGTCTCCTGTTCTGTATTAGGTTTTCAGCTGTACTGAATTTAGAAAGAACATTTTTCATCATGTCTGCCGTGTGCATTTAAGCTACCGACTGATTTGACAAAGAAAAGAAAATCTATATTCTATTCAGAAACAAAGAAGCAGATCATAATGAGACTTTTCAACAGGGGTAATGGACAGAGCTGCTGCATGTTAAATTACATAAACTGCAGATCATTCAAGCTTTTGTTTGGACAGTCATCAAAAAGCATCTATTAGGCTCTTAGTGCCAGCTTGTCAGAGCAATGGCTGTACTTCACATGAGGATAAAAACATGAATAAACCGAGGCGCCATGTTTCGTTCCCAGGATTCAAAGCTAATGCACAGCGTCTGTGAAACGTTGTCTCATCTTTGTTCAGTTGTGTGGCATCCACAAATTCATACACTCTGCACTGAACTAATTATCAATAGGACTGATACATCACTGGTTGATTTTGAGTGGGACAAGTGTTTTTAAAAGAGGTGTCATAGTGCAGCTCCAGAGAGAAGGCAGAAACCATCAGAGTAATTCAGCTCATGTTGCAATGTTATACGACGCATTTACCCAAGGAACCTCAGTTCAGATTTAAGCTCATGTGAAATTTGGCGAGAACTGAACCCAAACTATTCTGAATATTCTCGTCACAAACCGAATTCAAGGGTAGATTACTTTGTAATAGTTCATAAAAAAATATTTTTTCATGTCAAAGAACAAACAATTAAAACAATTCTACACAACTAAAATACTACAATATAGCCAAATTGTGCAACATTGACCAAAACACCAAGCTTGAACTGCAGCTTCGTAGCGCCACCTACACCCAATGTACCTGCCAGAGTAGCCAAAGAGAGTCTCTGACTTACCTCCCGTCGCCGTGACGCCCAGCAGCTTTGTTTGATCTTCCAAACCACGGCGGCCACCAGGAGCAGGGACAGGAAGCAGCTGCGGACAGGGAAGTGAACGGAAGAGACGACAGTCAAACACAGAAAATACGACAAAACCTGGGAGCCTTGGGAACGTTTGAGGTCCCATTAGTAGCTGAGAAGTGCATCACTGCGTGCATCACATTCTGTCATGCATTAATCAATCAGTGAGCTCTGATTGTCTTCTTTGAACTTATGCATATTCATGTGTGTTTCAGGTCTGACAGCAGAAGAGGTGATTACAGCCCACATCGATCGGTATTATTATTTAATGAGCAACAGGTCTGAAGCTCGGAGACCAACCGAAAGTTGTTTTTTTTCTTCCTAAGCATCTGCAATGACAAGAACAATCTTTAAAGTCGTTTTGACATTTCACTGCAGTCTGTCCTGTCTATTCTGTACATCCGACAGCATGTTATAACAAGGAAATCATCCTCACCAATTTCTAGAGAAGAAGAGAAGTCATCCAAATGTCTTTCTACAAGAATTACTGTCCCGTTTTATGTGTAAATTCAAGACACGTTCAAAAAGCCAGCCTGCTCTATATACAAAATGTGACCAAATATAGAATCAAAACAAATATGAGCTTCACAGTGGCAGCACATAAGAGAACTGAGGATGGTGTCAGTGGTTCACAAGATTAAAGATGGAAGTGTAACATGGTGTCAGACAGGGGAAGCAGCTGCCGATAGAAGTTACGCATGAAAATAAAAGCCCAACTACGATTTGCACTTTCTGGGAGATTGTCAAGAGAAGTGGGTAAGTCAGTCATTCATACACACACACCATCAGACATCCATACGTACACACAGCTCCATTCACCAACACACTCTGCACTCTGAATTTTATTATTACTTGCATGAAGGTTATTTCATGTCCCTACTTATCCTCTGAGTTTTGATGATAAGTAGCATCTTTGTCATTTTTGCTTGTGTTTTTTCTGCACTCTTCAGCCTGACTGGGGGATTTTTATTTTATAAGCACTTTCCACATTTGCGCAAATAAAATATACAAAGAATCAAAACCCAGAGTGTTCTTTGCACTCTAGACAAAGTCGCGCTGAGGTGATGAAGGTTCGGGTGACATGTCTTCGAGAGGTCGTTTGTTAGCAGTGTCACTGTGTGTGTGTGTGTTCTTTCCCCGGCTTCCTCTACTTCCCCTGGCGGCTTTCACACTTGCACTTAGGAAGCTGTGAAGAAGACAGGGAAGAAAACCACAAAAATAAGACAAAGAGTGCGTGTGTGTGTGTGTGTGTGTGTGTGTGTAAATACATCAGAGACAACATCTCCTGCAATCTGAACTTCATTCCCTGACTGCGGCGCCTTTCGCTGATATCCTGTCAGCGTCCCCGCCATACTATATATTTCAGCTCATGTCAGGCTGCTGATGAGCAAAGCATCAGTAGCACGAAGGCCAAACACCTAAATCCCAGAGATCCAAACATCAACTCAGATTTTCCTCCAGGAGAGCATCCAGTGTGTGGATGTATGTAAACATTTGAGTTTTAAGGCATTTAAAATGGCTCTGAATGAGCTACGATTCAGAATAATAAGTAGAAGATGCATCAATATCCCCACAATACAAACGCTGTGGTCACTGCAGCTGGTGTAAGATGCAGCTGGAATGTGTCTGTATTTTACAAATAGTCTAGACGTCCAACTGTAGGAGCTGACATATTAAGATTTCTGGAATCTACTTTGTGTTGGTTTTAGTAGTATTATTTTAAATACATGAATTAGTCACAATGTGATCTCTCCTTTCATTCAGCGTCTGTCGTGCACTTTGTGTATTTAGTGTAAAACGCTGATTAACCCAGAAACATGGCCAAGAAATCGCTTTTTGCCGAATGCAGCTGAAGAAATCATGTTTCTCCCTCTGTTACAGAAAGCAGGTCTCATGTTTACATGATGTTAAAGAAACCAGGTTACTGCAGGAAGCCGGGGTTTACTGAAGTGCATGTAAAGGCTCCAAATTTTATTAATATGTACAATGCTGTTGGAGTTCACTGCTTTGTGTTATAAGAGACCCCACAATTTAATTCTGTTTCCATTTATATATTTTTATATACACACGACTTTTACTTTTTCTAAGTCAACATGTTTTCTAGATATTAATCTTGATAATTCAGATGTCACGCTGCTCTGACGGGCTGGAAGTAAAAGAACAACACATTCCTTGGTGTATTTTCATTGAGGCTACTTTGACATGTTATTGAAAGGTCGTGTTTCCAGTGGTACTGCTCCCTAGCATCAGCCGTATTCAAGACAACTTTACCTGGACTGATCAGAGGAGAAACGGGCAGGTTGCACAACAGGAAGACAATAAAGTCTTTTCTTCTTCCTCTTCAGTTTGTTGCTGTGTACATTTAACTACACGAGGCCGAAAACGGTCGGCCTAGAAATATATATAAAGATACATTCTGTGCTTTATTGTTCCAAGTGCAGCTGCTTTGCTTCTCTTTCGTGGGTTAAAAGTGGATTTAATTAGAAACTCCAAGTTGATGCATAACTTCTCCAGACATAGCCAGATCCAGATTTTGCCACCTTTTCATTCTAAATGCCTCTCGCCCATTTTAATACCGGCTGTGATGCGTTCAGATCTTTATTCATCGCCCCCCCTCCTGTCCACCCTGTGTGACTCTTTAAAGTGCTATCCATTCAAAAAAAGACCCTTATCTCTCCAGGCTGAAGAGGAGTCTTAAGCGTTCCATCCGTTCTGCCTCTCTTATTGATCTGGCTTCTTGCTCGCTGCTTAAAGAGCGACACGGTGCTGATGAATGACCCGTGTGAATAGATATCAGCCCCGCATCAAAGGCCTCCCTGCTCAGCAGGGTGGGAGGGGAAAAGGGAGATAGACAAAGACGGGGAAGAGAAGAAGAAGAAAAGACAACAGTACAGAAGGAAACGGACAGTAATGGTGAAAGACGAGATGAAAACGTGCAAGTCAAAGTCAGAATATGGACAAAGCACAGGGACAAAGAAAGAAATGCATACAAGATGGATATGGAAATATATTGATGACAAAAGATTTGCCAAAGCACTAAACCAACTCTCAAAGTCAACCTTTGAGATTTGTAAGAGTCTGCTGTCCCTTTTCTTCAGCTGTTGTGGTTTGCCGACCGTTTTTGACAGAAGTCAGCTTCTGATTATGTTGCTCCTCCGTGAGGAACAGGACGAGGCCAGAACAACATGTGATTTACATTTGTCATGACTATACGCCTCATCGTTTAGCCTTCACTTTCTTAAATTCAGCCACGTTCTGGCAATCCAACCGGTTAGTTGAAGGATGAAGCTAACGTGACCACTATGCTATATAACTAGTAACTACTTTAATTTGACTCAAAATTACGCCCCCATTATGTCTTCAAAACAAAACTAATGAAATGTGATTTTAGTCATTTAGTGTCAACGCATTTAGATTTATAAGATAATGCAGACATCAAATAGTGCTGCTAACTGGACGGTCTAACAAGAGGACCCCTCGCCTGCAGGTCAAACTGTGCTCCGCGGGTTCAGACTGCCGAAGGTGAGCGCGAACGCGAGCACCTTTGATTATTACAAGCGTGAGAATCCCTATTGCATGTTCAAATCATCTGCTGCGCTCATGATTGTGTCCGCCCTCACGCACAAATCAAATTCTGCTCTCACATATTTGTGCCTGTGCGCTCTCAAGAGGTCTTATGCTCTCAAATCTGATGTCATTGATACACTTCCATAGATGCAGACCGAAAGAGAAACACAGAAAGTAACACAAAGAGAAAAAGACACAGATGGAAACAGACAGAGAGCAGTGCGCTTCATTTGATCTCCACCTCTACAAGGGAAACTGGCCAAGTTAGTCAGGCATCAGCCCTCACCTCACCCCGACCACTCCATCAAGAGCCCTCTCACCCGGAACAGAAAGGAGCCTCCACCGCAAGATGCCGTCTCACGCTGGTCTGATACAACTGTTCAGGATACATTTTAAAAGGTGACGATAAGGTTAAAACTGCAATAGTTCAAAGATGAATGATGATTTAAAAAGACAGAGCATCCGTTTGATCTCTTTTGATAGTGAACTTCAGGAGTCAGCACAAAATTCAAGGGAGTCAAAGCGCTGAACACATGGCAAAAGCTTCAAACAGTCCACAGAGTCATGGACGGAATCCTTCCAAGCTGGCTGAGGAAACTGGGGTCGGAAGATAAATATGGAACTATTTTCTGTAGCTTACAGGTCCAATGAAGAAGCATCAAGATACCCACACAGAAGCTGCTTCATGTCGCCTGGAGGGCGACAACACCCAGGACTCGCTGCACGAGTCGTCTCCATTCAGATCTACCTTGTAGTCCAGCTCATTGTGGAATTTTACGCTACTTTAACTGGAGTTAGTTTGAAAGTAGACTGAAAACACTCTGATGGTGTGTTCAAATCAGGCTGCATTTATTGTAAAACAGGCCGTCCAAAAGGTAATACAGATCTAAATGATGAGTTTTTTACCACCCATTAGAAAACCGTGGACTGCACTCGCACAGAGAGCAACATTCACTGCAGCTCCTTTAACTACTGCTGCTTTTAGATTTGCAAACGCAAAATGTCTTCAATGTCATTATTGCACAAAACTGCAGCAATGTCCCTACTTCATTTACAACGTTTTGGTCCTCAGACCATCAGGCAAATATCAATCTTATTTCTGCATCCTATTCAAATCCAATTCAGTTGGATTTCACCCAATCAAGATCTGAGGACTGAGACCTACATGAAGCCTGTAAGTCTGGTGTGCAGCATCTTTGTACAGGAGTAATTGTAAACTGCAGCAATGAAATTCTGCTCTTCCTCTTATTCTTAGTAAGTAAAACTATGCAACAGACAGACACAACTTCAACTAATGTGATTTGTTTTCCACCACCAACAGTTGAAAGCCGTGTGTAACTGCAGCGGCTGTGCTTCAAGAGACAGAAGCAGCAGTTTAAACTCTTGGTGCTGCTCACAGTTACTGTAGAGGACCAGCATCCTCTCACAGGTAGTGACAGGCAGTGGAGTCACCTAGAAGAAGGAAATGTGTCAGACCGACAGACAGTGTGATGTGCTGCGTCGGCTTAAAAGGAATAAAAACAGTATCTAAGTGGGAAGAACTGACAAGGACAAGTAACTCATAACTCCTGATGGAGAAGAGTGCTTTGGACAGCCGCACGCTTCATTACGATGAACTTCTTCAGTCATTCTACCTGCTCTGGAAAAAAGTGAACCCTGATTTTTATTTTTAAAAGTATCCTGTGGAGACAATCAGTTTTGTTTGCATATTGACTGCATCCCCAAGGCCTAACAAACACGCTGAACGCATCTCTTACTTATAAAACCTTTGCAAAGCTTCTATCTGATAAAACATCCTTGTCAGATAGCATTATGTGGATTATGTGGATTCGCTTATCCAAAGGTTTTTGTAAGTTTGGCGTTATGGTGACCCCTAGTGGTCAAAACCTCCACAGGCTACCTTTAAAATCAGCCAGACACCGACTAATATACAGAAAATGTTTCACTGTGGCACCTCATTTGGGAACACTAAGTCTTGAAAACACACAGATTAAAATGAGATAATGATGATCATTACCTCCTATTTTGATGAGGTTTGTGTGCTCTGATTCTTTATGTTTTCTTGCCATGATAACATTACTTAACAACACAGGGAGTGTGTACTTCAGCAGACACGTACAGCATGTGTTAATAGATTGTTGAGCCACTAAGTTATTCACGCCAAGTAGCTTTTTTACATGACGTGTACACATCGTCCACTTTCTTTGCTATACTGGAAAAACAGTCAGCCGAGACATCAATACATGCCAAGTCTAAGGGAATAAAGACAGAAGGTAGAGAAGGAAGGTTGTGCATCAAAAACCAGTGGATTACAGACTAACTGGGGGAAATGTGACAATGACAAATCCTTTCCCTTCTTTAAAGCAACCACTGTTGGAGTATTATTGAGCAAAATACCTAAAACAGAACTGGGACATATAACCAATCAAAAAATATACACGTGTGTCAAGCAAACCTTTCTGGACTTAATCAGGTTAAAAATGATGGAAGCTTTCCATTACATTGGCAGACTGGAGTGTGGCAAGAGAGCCGGAGAGAGAGTGTATTATAGCTGCAGAGGTGAGCTCTGACGTGTCATTGGCTAACCTGACAGCAAGACAACAGCCACAGGGCAAACACCAGCAGACCGGCTCTGTTGTCTACAGCCAGCTGAATACTAATCCAGCAGCCTGCCTGCCGCTGGCTTTTACTCTGGGCTGGGAAATTAAACCTGCTCACCAGCCAAACGCCATTTCATTTTCAGTGTGGCTGATCAGTTTGCCTGCTGAACCACGCACGAACCACAGGTCCTATTCTGCCCTGCACTTGTCGCCACTAAACTCTGCAGCACTATGGGTGGTGGGACACTTCCAACAAGTCTAACCCAGCAGAGAAACACGGCTGAACATGTTGCAGAATACAGATTTCTGTAGAATCTCTTCAGCTTCGTATTGTTTGTTTACTCTCTCCTGCTGCAATGGGAGCTGGGAAAAGTGACAAGACTCTCCCCTGTATGTTTGTAAGGAGGACTAGGAGTAAGATCAAATTTGGCATGTTCTCACAGCCAATACGTCAAACTCTGCGTGTTGCTGCAGTGTGCACAGGTTGCCCAGCTGAACACGTCATTTATTTATTTAATCCAGCCTTCTTCACTGCCCCCCAATGCCAATTCATGGATGTTAATTATTTACAGATAATTAAATGTGCCACCGACAGTTATCGTTTCACCTCTTGAAACGATAACTACAACGACAGGCTACAGCTAATTAAAACTACAGCTCTTTTGGTTTGAAAATTGCCCTTTTTCAAAACAGTTCAATAAAAGAACACTTAATCACTTTGTGCTATAATTTAAACTGTAGGCTACATCCGGCGTCCTGATTTACCCGTGCAGAGCTATCGGGACAGAACTTGCTAAATGAGAGTTTGTTGGGAGCGCTGCCTGTTCAAGATGTAATTTGGGGAAAGAGGAAGCAGCGGCGACCAAAACTCAGGGATAAAAACAAAAGCTGGAGTGAAGGAGGGACACGAGCAGCAGAGGGAATATGCGGATTTAGAAATTGATTGGTGAAAAAAGAGATTCTTTGTAAAAACCTCAGCAAGCCGCGCTCCGCACATTTCATTCTGAGCAGGTAAAGAGATGGGACCAAAAACAACAAACTGAATAAATAAGGGGCTTTTCCACGAGTCATATTACATTTCAGACACAGCTGCAACGCGGCCGGGATCACGAGCAGTACCAACACAATGCTTCTCTTCATCCACGTTCTTTGCAAGCATTTGCTTGTGCTAGTACGAACACGCCGAAACTCATTTCCACAGCAAGAGCACCACAAGCCCTTAAGACACATGTACGGGGCATGGAGGGAGGGAGTGGACACGAGGCTGATGAGATGGAAAGGATCCATGAGATGGAAAGGAAATACCTCCCTCTCGGGACTCCCCAGGAGTGCGTTACGGCTCAGTTCACGTTCATTTTGCACTCTTTCCTCCTCATTACAGGTGAGGAAGAGGAGGAGGGGGAGGAGGAGGAGCAGAGAGTGGAAGCTCTGAGTCAAACTGACTGATCTGACTCATTTATTATTAATGAGACGCAGAGCAGCTTTCAGCTCCTCGTGGACCAATCAGGGAGAAGGTTTGGCCGCGAGGCACATCTTGCACTCTTTCTATCTGCTCCATCTTCCACTCTCTGATGACCTGACAATGAGGTCAGATACAAAGAGAGACTGTTGAAGAATGCAAGAGGAGAGAAAGGGAGAAAAGAGGAGATGGAGCAAGAGGTGGGGAGAAGGGGTGAAGGCAGGGAGGCAGCGAGAAAGAGGAAGGAAGATGAAGAGAAGGTTGGATATGAGAAAGGCAGAAAGTGGGAAGAAGGAAATGAGGGGAGCAAAGAGAAAGAAAAATGAGAAGACACACTGAGGCAGAGAGGTAAACGGACAGGCAGCAGAAAAGGTTCAGATGAAGATGGAGAGAGCAAGAGGAGGCAGAGCTTCACAGAGCGAGAGAGACCGGGAGGAGGAGAGTGTGGGGATTCTGGCACAGCACCGACGGCAGCCCCTGCTGTGTGCCCAGGGAGGCCCCTCGAGGAGGACAGGCAGGCAGTAGAGTGTCTCTCTCGCTTTCTTTCAAAGAAAGAGAGAGAGACAGAGAGCTCTGTCAGTCAAAACCACGAGGAGCAAGCAGAGGGCAAACAATGCACACTGAGCATGTGCAAGCGTTAGTGTGTGCTTGACAGAAATCATGTGCAAACTGTGTGTGCACATGTGACGAAGCAGCTGTCTTACAAAGATTTATTTTACATTGTAATAGTAGGGAAAAAAAGGAAAGTAAAGAGCTGCAACTCGTGATCTCTTTAAATGAAGGACGCCTCGTCTCAGGTGGTGAACACACCAACAAACACTCATGTTCCCAAGAACAACTCCTCAGGTGCAATGTACTTCACAGTGAAACAGAATATGTGGGTGGGTTTTAAACTGCATGAGGGACTTAAATCAAATTGTTCAGATTTGATTGGATTGCTCAAAAGTGGGCATTTCTTAGTAAACACAGCGATCCGGAGCCATAAAGGACCGTAGTCCTCCACCTACACCTCCCTCACCTGCGCTGTTAAATCAGGAGGAGGAGGAAATGAATAAATTAGACCTCGGCTGTTTTCTCCTGAGATGTAAGAAAAGTTTTTGCAGACAGAGAACCAAACACACCCCCATGCACCATGACATGCTCTGCTAGCTATGACCCACTCCCTTTTCAAAGAATTTACAATGATTAAAAAAAACTGAGAAAAGCTGAAAACTGTCACATTGGAATAGCTGAAACCAAAAACAGCTCTTTTTGCTCAATGACTTTAACAGTAAAAAGCCACTATGTGTGGACTTCATGCCATTTTATAACACATTTAAAGTTATGTTGTTGACAATCCCAGTGAAAAGTGATCAGTCTGTTTCTTTATTGGCATGTATTTTGATACGAGGCTGCCAAAGTCAGAAATCCTACACAGAGTGGCTTCAAAGGATTATTAAAAAGATTGATTTGTTTTCTGTCAATCAAATAACTGTTGACCAAGAGTCGGCTACAGAGAATGACGGTTTTGGGTGCAACGTATATATAAACTCTATATTGGAAGTCTGTTTATACAACTCAAAATGTCAAAAGTTTGAACAACATTTGCTTGACAGACGGATGAAATCACAGCTATGGTTTATGAGTCCTCCGCACTCTGTCCTGCTGTCAATCAGCCATCACCCGTCCTGTCACTGCAGCCGGTGACGCTGATGCAGGCCGACGTTTGTGTACAAACAAACGTGTGCGAGAGGAAACGGCGAGCCCCGCACGCTCGGCGCCACGTCTCACGGTCGGTGTCAATGTCACTTTCTTTCCAACCAATCAAAGTGATGGATCTTCTTCCGAATATGAAGACAGAAGAGCCCTCGGCTCGATAATGAAGCCACTGAAAACAAATACCAGGGGGGGAAGATTGGGAATGATCTGTCGTTAGTGAAGGGGTTGCAGTTTAAATTGACATTTGGTATTGAGCCGACACTTGCACTCATGCAGGCTGTAGTCCGAAGCTTTAAAGAGTCAGCAGAGAAGAAGAGCCAGCCGCTGTGTGTGTGTGTGTGTGTGTGTGTGGGCGTGTGTGTGAAGGACAATCATACAGCTCAGAGGGCGCACAGCACCCCTGAGTGGCCAGCTGCCTATGTTTGAATGAAGAGTGTTTCTGAGTGCATGCATGTTTCAGTGTGTGTGTGTGTGTGTGTGTATATGTGTATGTGTATGTATGTATGTATGTGTGTATGTGTGTGTGTATGTGTGTGTGTGTGTGTGTGTGTGTGTGTGTGTGTGTGTGTATAAAAGACTGCGTGTGTGCATTTGAGAGAATTTCTGTGCCAATGTCTAAACCTGCAGATGTTTTTAAGAGGCTGAGAAGTGAGAGAATGAGAAGAAGAGAACAACAGAATTATTAATGTTCTGTTGCAGTGGCCACTTCCAGCTGCCAAAATATACATGAGGGGCCGTGTGTGTGTGTGTGTGTGTGTGTGTGTGGAGATGGTCATGCTTTTATTCCTGTCAGTGTCTTCATAATAAAATCAACATTAGTGTGTTGTGTGTAACCGGGTTCTGCTGAACTCTGGAGAAGTGCAGCGCTCCAATCAAAACTGCAGGATGCAAAAGTTGCAACTGGCAACTGTTGCCACATCACACGCTGCTGAAACACCTGACCATGAATAAATGATTTACCTGGAGCGCTGCCCTCCTCTTGACTTTAGAACTAGTTCTCAGTGGACCATTACCTGCTGGACTAAACAGCAAAGTCTGTTTTAGTGCTTTTATATAGTTTTGATTTAAAATGGGCCGTTTAAAGGGCCAGTACACCCAAATGCTGAGACAGCGTTTCAAGGAAGACATGCTGCTCCATTTTATTAGGGTGGAGACAGAAGTATAAGAGGCAGACGTCTCAAAACTAAAGAAACAAACATTTGAGCTGAGCGAGGGCTAAGTTTGTATTGATCAACGGCTTTCAAGACATTCTTTGAAAGACAATAAATTCAGGTACAGTTTAGGCAACAGTACGGTTTTAGGCATCATCATCATTTTAGCACCTGTTTCAGAATTTTTTTAAAATTAAAATCCTAAAGAAAGAGCGAGGATAGTGCAGAGGTACAGCTGTATAACTGGGACACACTGAGCACAGACCCAGCGGCGAAAAACAAAGGTTCGACTGCAGCGGCCTCAGCACGAGGGGTTAAAGGCCCTGCCGGAGAGGATGGGAGGAGGAGAGCAACAAGGACGGCTAGCATTCAGCCTCAAGAGACCTGGGAGTGACGACACTAATCACCTCTCAGCTTTAACGAGCTAAATTGTTCAGAACAAGGTCAGTGAGCGGAAAAACAATGCTGCCCACTTCCTGCTGCTGCATGCTGATGGTGGTTCTCAGGGTCTGTGAGTGATTAGTAAATCACTGCCGGGTAGAGTTTGATGATGGTGCTTAGATACGAACATAAGCAGGAAAATACACACGAATCAGTGAAGAACGTAAAGGTGAAGAAATAAAGACAGAAAACTCATCAAACTTGTCCGTCTCTCAGAGCAGAGAATTTAAGGCTGCTTGATGGCAGCAGGGTGATTCATTCATGTCATCAAATCCCAGCCGCCCACACACCCATCCAGACTTGGCCCAGGGCGGGCCGCCTGCTGGTACCCCTTCTTTTTAATGCCTCCGCCCGACCAAATTATGTCTCCCCTCTGTTCAAACAGCCAGCAAAGCAATATAAATCACTAATCATTTTAAATACACAGCCGTGATAACACGCTGCAAAGTGAGGTGAATTATGATTTTTAAATGTGTTTTAAATTTTAATAATTCATCTCAAAGGAGGGTGACATTTTTCCAGGGTGCAGAGGCTGCCTGGTGCTGAATCACATGAGCTCTGGAGGTCTACGGTCATTACTGCTGCGTGTTGTGTTGTAGCAAGAGATTCTTTGTGACGCCTGTGCTTTAAATGTTTAATGTTTAAGTCGCCGCCCGTTGATTTCACCAACTGTCGATGGCAAATTGAATCTGTTGTAGCCAAGTAATCAGACATGTTTTTCAAAATGTCGTTTTTCCCATAACTTATGACATTATGATAACTTAACATTATGTGAGGGTTTTTTTAAAGTTATATGCATGTTTGGACATTTTATTTAGAAAACTAAATAGTTCCATCTCTATCAACTATTGGGAATGCACAAACCTCAAGCTCAGTATCTCAGAAGAGGGAACAGATCGATGGTGCTGAAACAATGGGTCACTGTGCTCCCTCACTGCTGATTGGCCCCACAAAGAGAAGCTCGCTGCAGTGGTTGGTCCTGACGAAGCCAGTGCACAGAAGCATCAGTAGCTCCACGTGAATGTTGTTTTTAATATGTGGTTGAATGAATGTGGATTTTCTGACAGTGTGGAGACGATGACGACTACATCGTCACATAACTCCTTGAAGGTACACATGGCATGTGAGTACTGCATTAAAATAGACTTGAATCAGAACCTTTGCTTTAAACGTATGAAGAAACACTCCAGTATCTTTGACTAGTGACACTGCCAGCATCAGGGCGTCACTTCCCACTGGGACCAGTCCTGCACTAAAAATAAACGTAAGCACTCGTGTTGGATGCAAGTGCCCACCAGAAAGCGCGAGTTATTTTAATGTTAGCTGTGGAGCAGCACAGATGTGGCAGGGAGGTACGCTCTCAGGGGAGGCAGAGTTTTCTGGGACATGACTATTAGAAGGTTATGTCAAGTTTTTAAAGAAGTAAACCCCACAGCCGGGCAACGTGTGACCAGTGTTGGACAATAGTTCAGAAACTCCTTTTCTTCTGTTACTTTGATGTATCCGTCAAAAATAAAAAACAGGTGCCACAACAAAGAACTTGGATCTCACCACGGGTTCGAGAAGCTGAACGTGTTCTAACAAACCCGGCAGCTTCATCACATTATACTTGCATACAAACATCATGTTGAGGTAGCTTTGCCCACACGGCAGAACAACTGGTTCATTCTGCAGAACACTTTGCCTGAATAGGACATTAAAGTGTTCTTATGTCATTTTGTTAATTATATATTCGAGTACCATTAATTCTCCAAGACACACACAGATGTAACCTCTGTAGGTTAAGTCCCACTTTCATATGCACCTCAGCTGAACCACTGCTCAACAAACAAGATCAACTTTTCAAAAAACAAACTTTTTTCAAATTCATTTTTCAAAAGGAGCTCATGACTGGTTGGGTGAGAGAGAAATGTAGGCTAGATGATGTATAGAGTCAGACTTCAAAAATAGCCACCAGTGCAGTAATATTGCCATGACAAATGTGTCACAGCCTGCAGTGTTAGAAAAGTTGCATTTTATGATAGCTCTTTTAGCTTCCTCCATCCAGCAGTTTGGATTTATGTAGCCAAGAAATTTGTCATTCAGGTCACTATTACTTCAAAGGGTGCTTGCTTTAGCAGCAGCCAAGTTTTCAATTTAAAAAAATGACAGCTTGAGTGAAAAAAATTAAAAAAGCTCAAGAATACATTTTCGTTGCATTTCTAAAAATGTTTTGGAAATTTCACACAATCTCCAGGGCCTTTTCCAGGCCTGGAAGAACTAGAACTAGAGAGAACATTCAATTTGTAGAACATTCATGAAAAAGCTTCCCTGACATTTTTGACCTGATTAAAACTGAGGGGGAACAAAGTTAATTCACTTTTAAAAGTAGTGATTCATCATAATGAGAGTACGGTAAGAAGCTGCTGGACAGCTGCACATGTGAATGCATCTTATTGTTGTTAACGCTGATGTTTAATGGATCCGTGTGGCTGCAGAATGCTTGTGGGGGGATCTTTGCTGGCGCTGCAGATAACAGGGTGGCACCACCTCCATCTGTCCCCGTGGAGGAACAAGGCACGGAGAGAAAGAGACGAGAGCGAGAAAGAGCGAGATTAAGACACAGGAGAAAGTCGGAGTGAAGAAGAGCAAACAATTTCCACGTTAATTAGCATCCCTCTCCTCCCCCGCAACACAAACAATGCGGCGCCCAAAGAACCAGAAGCAAACAGGGACGAGGCTGCGAGCTCGCTAACTTTAGGTCTCTCCTCATCTGTGCTGAATGTGGGATTAAGAGCAAGTGAGGGGGAATGGTGGGAGGCTGGGAGGAAAGAAAACAGAGGGGAGGGAGGGAGGGAGGGAAGGGACAGAAGAGTGGAGGCAGAAGGAGAAACAGAAGAGGAGATGGAGAGCTAGAGATGAAAGGAGAACGAGGAGGAGAGGGGGAGGGAAAGAGGAGAGAAGCAGGGACTGAGGGAAAGAAAGGGATAAGGGAGAAAGAAGAAGAGGAGAGGGAATGTAAAATAATGAGTGGAGGAGAAGAGGCATAGATGGCAGAGGAGAGGAAAAGTGAACGGAAGAGGGAAATGGCGACCCAGTGATGAAAAAAGAAGGAAAAAGCAGAGAATGTGAGAAGGTAAAGAGAAAGATGGAGCGATCGACACAGCGGGGGAAAGAGAGGGGGGCTGGATTGCTGGGTTGCCTGCTTCCTGCACACAGCAGGCGCAGGACGCACGCTTCGAATGCTGACATGCAAACATTCAAATGCTGACGCACGTGTATAAACATACGAGGATCATGAGCGAGTAACTGCAGGGTTGTATGCAAAGGCAGCCAGATGCACTACGGCTTTTAAAGCTTACGAAATAAACCTCAGTGTGGAGGGTGATGTATTCAGTCGATGCTGAAACATACAGTCCCTGTATTGGCATTGGGCTGGTGGCGGCAAAAACAAAGAAACTAAGAGAATCTTTCAATTCAGCCCCATCAAATCTCTCCGCCTGTACATGGCTGCCAGATCAATAAAAGCAGCATGACTTGGAACAGCCAGCAGTTTATTCAGGTTACTGTGGAGCGCACACAAACATGAAAGAGTCCTACAATTCCCCCCTGGGTTGCACACACACACACACACACACACACACACACACTTACAGGGTACACAGGAGAAAGAAACGCACCCCATGCAGCCAAGCATGCATGCAACACACTTGTCCACTCTATTGTTCCCTCTCAGTTTTTAAAAATCGATAACACATTACAGCAGTTCCTGAAGAAGTAGAATGCAGGGCCGGGGATTCATCACAGCTCAGCACATGCACGTGTGTGCAGCACTGCCAGCAGAACCAGTGTCTCCGTCAATACAAAGCAGCATGTCGCTCTGCCAGGAATCCTTGAGAAATGGTTTTTGAATTCTCGTCACGATCCTGAGGTTTCAAAAAAGATGCCAGAAACTGGATGTCAGGGCGAAGTGATGCGCAAGAAAAGAAATATGTTTCCATCTTTTTTTCCCCCTCCATTATATGGAATCACGGGTTTGGATATTTGACGCAACGTTGAATAAGCAGATACACAAATATAATGTACATGTGTTCCTATCAGACATTTCAAACTGCAAAGAGAAACTTAAAAGATGCAAGAAACAAAACTTTGGCTTAATGCCAGTGATGTAAGATGTACTCAGTACAGCGTGACATCACTGTTGGGTGTGGTTACAGGTGCCACAGTGCGCACCTGTTTTACTTCACCTTTACTTTATTTCTGTATTTTTACTGTAAATTGTCTTTTCTTCTTTAATTCAGTCAGAGCTGCATTCTGTGTATGACAGACGCCAGCATATCAATTATTATTGCCCTCACTGGGAAAGTCTAAAGTTCTACGGTGCAATCTTCCAGCTCATTGCATGTTAGGATGATAATATTGCTCTTTGTGTGCACTGTGTAAAGCTAGCATGCTGGTTTTGCCCACACATTAGCCATGGCAACCGTATATTACTTTTTCACCGTATACCATTTTGTGTCTTTCAACTTGTTGTCGAGTTTTTCTGCTCCCTGCAAAACATGCAGGAAAAAAAGATTGTAGTCGAGGATAGAAAATAATATTAACCGTTAAGCCTGAGATGTCAGGTGAATCGGACATGCTACATGCTACATCAGGACACACTGCTTCCTGCTCTGGCACTGAAAAGGTTGGCTTTTGACTTAAAACCACGTGCTGCTGAATTCAATGCGAACACATTTCCAAGGGATATTGGGCTTGGTTAACACATGTTCACATTTCAGAGCGGTTTGATTTCTGGTACACCTCAGCTTTCCCCGCTTACTTGGTGGACCACAGAGATTCCATTAAGTAAGCGCCTGTGCTTGTGTGTGCATGATGTGGGTGGATAAAATAAGAGAGTGGGAGCTGCATGTGTGCGCCGACAGCTAGCCAGCTCCTTTAAACACGCGAGCTGCGGCTCTTCTTCGTAGTAATTGCTGGTGCACGGGCACAGCAGAGCAGCTTGGGTGATCCATCACTGTGGTTCACACGGCATCGCACACAGACGACGAAGGAGGCTGCTGCCACTGTAACACTAACACGACTGTGGGCTTGGTGTAAGCGAACTGACAGAGGGGAAGAGGAGAGCCGCTCACCTGAAGAAGGTGACAAAGAACTGCACCAGATCCATGAAGTTACTGTGCTGGGAAAAGGCGATCTGTTAAAAAAGGGAAAGAAAGGACAACAGTCAGAATCAGAAATCTGCTTTAATAAGGGAGATTTTAAAACAAAAGGGTCAGCATTATACACTCATCAACATGCAAGCTTCAGACCACAGTTGACCTTGTGGATCTGACAAAATGCACTCAAACGAGTGGGAGAGGCAACGCTGCCTCTGCACGCCAAGGCAGACAGTACATACGTGTGTATTGTATATTGTGGATCATCTATGTTGATTCATACAATGTTGACAACCTGTGCCTGTATCTGTACTGCATCGGTTGTAGCGTGTTTATTTTTCTGGTGGTTCACAAGTTACAGTCTCAAGATAAGGGCTTGCAGAGGGTTTCACTGGGAGGTTCCCAGTCTGAACGCTTCCCTGTGTTGCAGCCTGTCAGAGTGACAACACGGCGGCTGCCCACAGCCTGCGCAAAGACACCCTCATTCCTGTACACGTGGGCAGAAATATTCACTATGTAATCATCACAAGAGCAATTCTACTAACGACATCCAGTCTTAATCAAGGTTGCCAGGGGTAACATTGGAAGTGTCGTACCACCTTCCCACCCCCTCCCCTCCTCCTCCTCCTCCTCTTTACACTTAAGCCCACAAACCCCCGAAAATGTGCTGCAACAACCCAACACTGCCTCTCTCTGGCAACATCAGGGTACTGTGCCTCCTGCCCGCAGCAGAAGTTCCCCTCACACGGGTTTTCTCCGAGGTGACACCTCAGACCAGAACTTATCACAGCTCCTGCTTATTATTCCTCGGCAAAGCAGGGATTTGCATACAATTCCAGCGAGGAGAGAAAAAAAAAGGAGGAGGAGAAGAAGAAAAAAAGACAAAAGCCAGAAAACCCAGCAGTGTGCATGTGAGATTAGCCTATGAATACTTAATATGTGATCAAGAATTACAATACATGCATTGAAAGCTTGATGGGCAATGTGTATAAATGTATGACGTTACACACTAACAACACAGGGCCAAAGGAGATGACAGGGGGTGTTTGGTGATCGACCCGGGGTCTAATTTACTTGTGTAGTCAGCACCATCTGGCTCGCTAATGTGTTGCTGTTGATTACTGTTGAGTACTGAATCCTCAGTGTGATCATTTTCCTCCAGACTGTTGAACACCGAAGAGAAGTTCAGGGTGCCAAAACACCCGAAGCAAACTTTTAAAAAGATCTCTCGCAGATCTCAGTAGGTAATCAACACTGGATTCCCCGGCTATCGCAGTGGCACTAATGCTGCCAAGATGGAGCGCTTCATGCCAATCAGGACACAAATACACCATTAATGACTGCAAGCATTCACCAAGTAATGGATCTCCACCGCAACAAACGACTGCTTTCATTATTCATTATATTCTTGTAGTTTTTTGATTCCGTGATTAATCTTTTATTCTCCAAAATGTCTTTGTAGAGAGGATTTTGGATTTGGAAGTTTTGGATTGGTCTTAGTTATTAGTGATTTAGTTGGTTATTTTTATGATCTACTTCCTGTTAAATTCAGATTTTTTGACATACCTGTCCTTGACCGTTAGTCTGTAAATCATTATTGCCGCTGCCTTTCTTGGCCAGTACACTCTTCTAAAAGATTTTTAACCTTAATGAGCTGATGTCTTAAAATTGCTTGTTGAATCCACCCATACTATACCTAACAGTTCAATACGCAAATAAATCACATTTAAAAAGTGATATGAAACAGAAAATCCTCACATTTGGGAGACTGGAAGCAGCAAGTGCATCTTATTTTGCTTAGTTAATGACTAATGAAACTAATTAATTAATCATTTAATCGCTTTAGCAATATTCTTAACTGGGGGGCACAGAAAATATGGCAGTGGCAGAGTTGAGATAAAGACGTGAACAACAATATTTCTTGGCTTTTCTTAACATTTCTCATCCATCCTTTGACAATCCAAAACACTCTCCAGATTCTGCTCACTTCCTCAGCAACAACATAGGCAGGATTTAAAAAGTGCCGTCACAAAGAACTACAATTTTGGGAAATGATTCAAAGTTTCTCAGAAGCCAATCAGGTACTTGCAATTAAGAGAAAATCACTTGGGAGTATTTTTCTTCCTGTGCTCATAAATGTAAATGGGAGGTCAAACTGAAGGTTTAAAGAAAAACTACCGGAGATGGTATGAAACTCTGAGTGGCAAATATTCCTTAAAGAACAAAGCTTTGAATTACCAGCTGACAAGGCTGTGAAACCCGGTTCACTTAGTGACAGCGGCCTAACAAAGCCATGACACACAATGCTCTCTTGTAACGACACAGTAGTCCCCTTTAGTCCCATACCTGTGCAATATATAAAATACCTGTGCAATATACAACCACTGTGCGATACTGATTTATGTATTCTTACTGATTGTCTTTTATATAGGTTTTGTATTATGTAGGCTATTGTGTAAGGAGCTGCTCCTCAAATCTCATTGTACTGTGTACAATGACAATAAAGGCTTTCTATTCTATTCTAGTCCCCTTTGAGAACAACAGCAACTTCCTCAACACAAGAAAAAGCAACGTCAGGAGCTTCAGCGTCGCTGCAAAACTCAATTTTTTGGGAAAACTACAAGCAGGCGGTCTCGCTGAGAAGATGTGCGATAACAGTTATTGTAGCGGCTAATCTCAAGTGTCAGTTGTGTGCGGTGCTTTGTCACCAAGAGGCAGGCTGGCGGTGGCGGCATGAGGCCCGGGTGACTCTCTCGTTATGTGCCCAGCGGAGGGTGACTCTTTAGGGGCCGCAAAGGATCTCGCAGCAGGGCCTGTCAGCCTGCCGCCGGGCATTAAGACTGGAAATATTCTGCCTTTAATGGCTTCTGACAGCCGCTTGAACTATATAGGAGTTTTGAGGGAAAGTGTCGTTAGGGAGGGCCGCTCGACACATGGCAGAAAAAAACCCTAAGAAGATGGGACAGAAGGAAACAGTTTAACATGGCGGCGCTGGAATATGTGCGTGTGGGCGGATGTGCACTTGTCATGTGCAGGAAAATACTGTATTACAGAAATGTGGCTCTGACAACAGAGAGACAACGAGGGTCAAGCCACCAGACTAATGCAGATGAATGTTTTCTTGTGGCAGCGACATTTCTTTTACTCAACTAGTGTTTTTAACATTATTGTTAGCCATGCTATCATTGTGGCTGTATGGATGGGGATATTGGTCCGTCCGCCACATTGGTCCAGACTGACTTGCCTCAACAACTGTAGGAAGGACTACATAACATTGTGTTCAGACATTGGTGGTTTCCAGGTGATGCATCCTGCTGACTTTGACTTTCCCTCTGGTGAGACTAGGCTTCACATTTCTATTCATTAGTGAAAAGCCCTGACAGCCATTGGAGGGATTGCCTTGACGTTTGGTGCAGACATGTGTGGTCGCCTCAGGAAGAACTCTAACAACTTGATCCAGAGCCATCATCAGGTCAAACATGACCAAATACCTGCAAAGCTAGTGACATTCCCATCAGCTAATTAGCAAATGTTAGCATGCTAACACATGAAACTAAGTATACCTTCTAAACATCAGCATGTTAGTGTACTGATGTTAGCATATATATGATGAATTTCAACACATTCTTCTTCTTTTTGCAAATCATTACATTTGCAGTTTAGATAATAAGAAGCTGCCTTATTTCTGTTGTACCTGCCACTGTTGCGAGCTGGCTGAAGCGCTGAGTGTGTTTCTGAAGCTCTGATCAGTATCACACCCATCAGGCAGCCATGCATGGCCCAGATAAACACTACACAGACACGCAAAGCGGCCCAGGCAGCTGATAGTTACAGCTGCTGGGACTCCACAGCGGGGTATTAAATTGGAGGCTGTTCTAATCTCTACCATATCATGACATGTTCACTAAGGCACGGAACAGGAGATCACAGCTCTTTAATGTAATTAGTCTGGGATTTGCGTTTCATTACAAACATCATTAAATTCAGATCTATTCTTCATCAGAAAAGGAAGAAAGAAGAAGAGGGCTGGGAGAACTCCTCGCTGACTAATCTCACTGCAAATGATTTTTCTTTGATGATCCGAGCTGCTCGACGGTGATGAAGTCATCACTGAATTCCCTTTGACCATTGTACAATATTTCCTTTTTCGGTGGGCCACAGTGATCATGTCAAAGTGTTTTTACTGCAATCTGACATCTGTGCTTTTCAGTAGTGTTGTATATTTTATCTGAAAACTGGAGCTCAACTGTTCCGTTAGGGGGGGGGGGGGGGGAACAACAGATTGGCTGCTGAAGTGGAGTCAATGCACATGGACACAAACAAACTCTCTTGCGTACAGTTTGCGCGCTGTTCTAACGCCACTTCCGACCACGTGAGAAGCAAAACGAAGCAAACCGAGGTGTCTGAGAGTGAGCAGGAGGAGGTGAGAGTGCTCTGCAGCCGGGGAGAGAGGGCTTAGCGTGCACAGCACACTCTGAATGCAGCATGTGTTTCCACTTTGCCCTTGCTCTTTCTCGGCTGCTGTTTATGAACCGTTTTCCAACAGTCCGACCTCTGCATGCCAACACTGGAGGACCAACCGCCTACGATTACACACACACATCCCACTGCCACACTGCAGTGCACTACTGACGGCAAGCAGAGGAAGAAGAGGCAACAGAGGAAAAATGAAGGGCTGTTATTAAGAAGAAATGGTGAAAAACGAATCTGAGCAGCGGCAGAAAAAGAGAAACAAGAGGAAAATGTTACCTCGCTGACGAAGGTAAAGCTCCATGAGTGCAAGGAAGGAAAAGTGACACGCAAGCAGATCTGCGTGCTTTACTTTCAAGGAAAGGGGTGATCTTCTGGATGATCCCACCCACCAGGACAGAAGGTGAGGAGGACCAGAGGAGGCTGAGTGGGGGAGGACGGCACCCTGGACTCAGATCAGCTCTCAGCTGCTCTGGAGACCTCCTGAGGCTGGATGGCAGCAGCAGGGAGAACGAGAATCCCTCACATGACAGGACATGGAAGACGAAGGCAGGGTTTTTCTCCCCTTCAGGAGGAGGGCAGGGGGGAAGGAGTTTGCACGGGGCAACCAGTCAAATCACTTCCAGGGCGGATAGGGGAGGCACGCGGGCGGGCTCCACAGAGTGCACAAAAAGCCAGGCCCAGAGCACCTCGCTCTCCAAAACCAGCACCAGGCGGTCCTGACAGCGCATTCATTCACTGCATCAGATGCCGAGGTGATTCTGTCGTTTATTAGCTGCAGACACACTCATGTACTAACTATGCATGAACACGTGGGATCAAAAGTGCTTTTTCAAAAGGTACTAAGATCTGTTGATGCTAGGAGAGCACAAAGAGAGGCGACATTGTCCCGATATGAGTCCATTATTGTCTATATGAGCACCTTACAGAGTGCATTATCATGCTTATACCACGGCAGCAAACCACCGTCAATATGTATTTAAATTTTTTTTTTTTTATTGATTTTTTACATCCCATGAAATAAACGTGAAATGTATGTATTTTTTTAAATACTTCAGCTTTGACCTCATGCTGCACTAGTTGAAGTAACAAGTTCAAATATCAAAATGTAAAAAAAAATAATAATAACACCTTTCTGCTTATCCTATCAAATCAAACTGAGTTCACTTAACTGACACTTGGTTTACACATCACTCTCTAATGTCCTAGCATCCTGTGTCAAAAGGAAACACTTCACATTAAGGAAGTAATGATGCCACATTTCCTTGTTTGTAGACAATCTAATGCCAAGTTCCTGACTTTGGCGCCCGCCCAGTGCTTTTATGAAAATGACAGTAGGAGGACAGTAATGTGCACAGTTCATTAGGTTCACCAAGCTAAAACTAAAAACAGTGCTGCAATAAATCCTCCTTTATGAAGAGGCTGCAGTTTGTGTTCTGTGTTATAATGACACGTCTTTCTAATATCTTTACTACCCATAACAATATGAAGGGGTGGGGAAATGTAGCAAGGTGTGTCTAATAAACTCGTAACTGAGCAAAGAATACTGAATACAAACCAGAACCATATCTGAGACGGACTGTTGCATGGTTTTTATGGACACCTGCTAGCCAATCAGAAGCCAGTCTTCATTGACCACAACATAAACTGAGTAAGTGGATGACAATGAAGAAAATTTTGTTTCTACACATTAAAGGGTTCATTTTTACACTGAAATGAACTGTCAATCATCCTGTTGTAAATAAAGCAATTACAGGCGTTGAACACCAACATTACGCTGACATGACGTTCAGCTACAGCACTGTTTGAGGGACACGGCAGCGGGAACCGGAGCTCGGCTGCATAAACACACACCACCAGCTACCAGGCGAGCAGAGCCCTATTCACTACAACAGGAGCCACATTAACACCAAATACAGAACCCACTGACCACGTTTTACCCCTGACTGCCAACATTTTACCAGCCAACCTTATGAGTAGAAAAGTGGCTTGTTTGTTTATTTGAAAACATACACACAAGTCAAATGTGGGATAACTCCAAATAATGAAAACATGTGGAGACATGTGCCATTCTGTAGCTTTATTTCAAAATGCATGCATGCATACATTTTCTATATAAGTAGCTCCGCTGCAGTCTGTGAATATTCAGCACAGCTTGGCCTGTTTAACTTTCTACTGTTCTACTTGAGTAAATACCATATTTTATGCTCTTATTAAGTAATGCTTCTATTAGAATGTACATGACTTGGCTGTAACGCTGCACTGGCTACATTTCTATATTAGCAGCCCCAAATGGTGTGAGACACCCGTTACAAAGCCTAAGTGTGTGCAGTTATTTCAGCAAAGCGTACAATCGTTGGTTAAAATGACGTAATATGTGCCACTCACATCTAGTTCAGCTTGACTGCAATGTCATATTGTTATACTGTAGCACAAACTCTGTCTTGCTCTACATCCAAGGGTACCAGCGGCCTCTCTGTTTAACTGAAGAGAAGCTTACTTGAATCTTAATGGGCCACGTAAAGTTGCTGACGTAGACGAAGAACGTTATGTTCGGGCTGTTGCGGAAATCAAAGTTCTCGTTGGAGAAGCTGTCTTTGAACTCCTTGATGTTGCTCCGAGAGACAATGGGGATCTCCTCCCCGGTCTGCGTGCCTGCTGAGTGACAGGAAGGAGAAAAGAAAAGAAACAAGGGACAGAGATGGAGGAGGGGAGGAGGACGATGAAGAGATGGGAGGAAGGACCACGAGGTGAAGGGAGACGGGCATTAAAAGGGTTTATATGTTTAAACATTAACAGTGTTTGCTGGTTAATTCATCCATACAAGAACAAATCAAACATGACAGAATGTAATTACTCCACTATTTTACAAAAATGAAATTACACGAGGAGAAGTAATGAGCTTCTGAGATTAACTACCAAATTATTTTTATGGGTGTTTTTTTCTTGCATACAGTGTGTCTAAAAGAATCAACAAGAATGCATGTTGTGATTGCAACACCAGGCTGTTTCCTGTTGCATCCTTACCTCCCTCGTACACTTAGTGACCCACAGACTGATCTAACTGTTCCTATTACACCAGTGGGCCTGGCAGGCGGAGTACAGGGCAGAGGTGCCACTTTCAAGTGTTCAGCTGCAACTAACTATAATTTTCATTAACATAGGTCTGTTGAATAAATGTGCGTTTGTATTATTTGGTGTATATAGTGAGTGTGTGTGTAAAAGAGCCCAAGGTGACATAGTCAAACTGTCAGTATCTAAAGACCTGCACGTTAACACTGATATAAAATCTGCGGCGTCAGATCCGTGATTCTCAGTTACCGTCTTCGTTGTTTCGGCACTGCTGCGGTGTTTGTTCAGACCTACCGGTGAAGCTGGTGGCCCAGGTTATGTTCAGGTTGAAGTTCTTCGAGGCATTTATGAACATGTCTAGATCCCGGTTTGGCTGAGGAGGGCGAGAGAAGGGGGGGGGGAACGGAAAAAACTTAATCAACATCTTCATACATATCATACACGTGCAGCGGAGACGGAGGCAGCAGAATAGAATCAAAATGCTGAGCAGAGACTTTTCCCCCGCCGCCTCACACCAGTTTGCAGCTGTGCAAACACTTACTGTATTGCAAACTGGAGCAAATTTGCACAGCTAATGGAAGCTGAATTAGCAAAACAAATGTTTGAACAAGAGTCAATGGTGAAAATGATAAGTATCGACATTCTCTAAGAGCAGTTGTAGAGGGATATCAGCTTTGATGGCGTCAAGTAGGAATAAATGAAGACCTAATTCATGTTTAGTTACTGATTGAAGGACAGCGTTTGCTAATCATCGTTTAATAAGCTTCTGTAGAGATGAATGGTTGAAGACGCCCTGTCATGACAACTCATTTATTGACATTGTTATTTTGGTTACAGGGTTCGTGCAGCTTTAAGAGTAAATTACAAGCACTTTTAAAAAGGTACCTAAACTAAACATTTCCAGACTCTTGAAGCTTTTATCATCACATCTAAATTGTTACTATAAATGCCAGGAGACAACAAACAAATATGATGACGGGATCGTTTCATTTAAAAAGATTTAATGTAATTTTTGGTTTCCATGAAGCACCAGATTGTGTTTCAAGACACCGTACAAACCCTGTGCTTAGATTTAAAGCACTTTCCTTGTTACATTTAATTGTATAGCATTTGGTGTTTTCAGGTAGCCTTGTTTTGCCTGATCTGAGCGAAGCGACATTTATACTGCGTAAACATACAATTACAGAAGCAAGACATGTATAAAATCCCTGTGAATTTATCTGTGCGAAGCTCGAGCTGACAAAAGGGATCGCAGCTCTGCACTTGTTACAATTTGGCAAAAGTTTTGTCACGGGGGGGTGGGGGGTGGGGACAACAACATCTGGAGTATTTAATGTGATCCTTGCGTTCCAGGTTCGGCTCCAGATGCTGCAGCCGGGTAAACACAGACTGGACGAGGTTTCATTTGCCGGGGAAACATCTGTGCGAGTGACTGTGGTGAGTGTAGTTCACGCCGCCACGTTACACTTCTGTCCCGTGTAATTCATGTCTTTTATGTCTAAATGATGTCTAAATTTTGTGCCTGTGTTCTAGTGTGAATTATTGTTCTTTGGTAGCTTGATATATTGTAATGTTTTTAATTATGAAGTACTCAGGTCAGTCTTTCCTAACTCAAGCTACATAGTTTGTTCTTCTACTGTTGCTCTTCTGTTGACTGTAGCGGAGCCAACAGGGGAAGCACTCCCGTCATTACATTTAAATTCAAATCAATCAAGCATTTTAAGTTTTCTTTAATGTGGAGCTAATGATGATTGTGCATGTAAATTACATATTGTGTAATATGTACTTTTATGCTTGTGTCTGACCAACAAAAAAACAGCTATCTCCAAAATCCAAAATCTAAACAAGGATGAAAAGTTCCATTACGAGTTTGAAAGATTATTAAACCATTGAAAGCCTCTTTTCATTAGCTAAGAAAAGCTTTTGTCACCTTGCTAAAAGCAGGGTTTTTCTCAGCTCACGAAAGTTGACATTTTGGAGATCCTGTCTTTTTACAGGAAAGTGACTTTATGTTTGTTCTATTGCAAAGGTTAAAAATGTGATCTTGACTAACTTTCTATCGATCATTACCAAAGTGGTAAAGATACAACTGGAGAAGTGTCTTCAGAAGAAACAATAACTGACGGGGGGGCATCATCTGGTGCTGACTATACAATCTTTAATCTTAATAAAAGTGACAGCTGCTGTGGCGGCGGGGCGTTCACTGTCAGGGACTTACCTCCTCAGGTGTGGCCACGAAGTTGATGGCGGTGTAGTAGCGGTCGTCCTCCTGCGACAGGCTGAAGGTGAACTGGTAGTCGATGAGGAGCGTGTCTGTTTGAAGTGATCCAGCCGGGGGAGTGGGTGTGGGAGAGTGCGGTGGGGGATTACAAAAGAAGAATAAGAATAGCTCGATAAGTCGAGTTTGAAAGTCAAACAAGAACATGTTGTTCAGCCAGCGCTCGGGGCAGAAATTACCCCGTTCCCAATTCTTTTTCTACTTCAATACTGTATCGACTTCCTTGGATGGACCTGAAGATTTTAGTGTGTGATGTCCGTTGTCTGTGTCTGTGGTGAAGGTCACAGTAGACACTGGGTTATGTGCAGGCCTGCATTAAAACTACAGCTGGGGATCACTGTCACTGAGCCACACACGAACCAGGCATGAACTTTCAACCAGTTGGGCCGGTCAGTCTGCCCCGTGTCCCCTGAGCACCAATAGTTGTTGTTCCCTCACTCGTTGCATTTTTTAAATATGCTGGGAGGGAGGTTTTCTTCACATCGTTAATAGAAAAGATGTGCAGCGACTGAAGCACGTCCGAACAGTCAGAAAAGAAGGTCACGAAACAGACACCAGTTCAGTCCGGCGACTGGATACTGAACGTTATTAGATTACAAAGTAATAAGGAAGCAGTGTTTGAGGACCATGGGGGATAAAGTTATTACGTCAATAAATAATCACAACTGATAAGCATAATAACGATCAGCAGTGTGTCTGCTGTCACTCCACTACATTCTTCTGCGGTTCCCTTTCATCTGCGTCTCACTCTCCATTCCTGCCACCTGCGACTTGTTTAAGAAAGCGGTTTCCCCTCTGGCTGTTATTTCTTTAAACATCAAACTACTTGAGACCTACTTTGATTTAGGAGCCGTGTAACTGTCTCGGCATTGACCTGAACACGGCAGCAGAGCAAGGCCTCACAGTGGTTTCCTAATGTGATCCCCCCCCCCCCCCACCCGCACTTTCACAGAAGTTGGTAATTGGAATTCCACTTACAGTAGCATGTTCCTTTGAGGGGGTTGCCTTGGTAACGATTCTCGACTTCACACCTGAAAGAGAGGTGGAGAACAGGCGAATTACGACGATTTAATGGCTGATAAAAACAAAGCGGGGGGGAAAGACCATGTTTCTCACACAGTGGACGGCGGGCGAGGGAGAGACAGAAGGCCCAGTGAAGGTGACGGACACCGCCTCATTTTCATACTGATGACCACTCATTTGTGCAAGTGTATCTCAAGTTTTTAATGGGTTTTGGGAAGGCCTATGGTAATGAAGGCCAGGGTTAAGATTAGTGCTGACACTCTGCTCCTAATGAACAGCTGCTGCCACAGTATGCCAAAAAAAGGACATGCAGGGTTATTTAGTCTTTTCCTAAAATCTCAACATTTTAACATGAAGCCTTGTAAAACTACTTTTAAAGAAATCCTTGAATTTCAAGTGGTTCAACACTTTTGCACACGTGCAAATACATGACTAATACTATGACTAAATTGACTACATCTACTTGTCTCTTAACCTAAAAACAACATTACAAGAATATCCCATTCCTACTTCTAATAGTGATACTACTGGAGACCAGTGCTTACTTACTGTGTGAATGATGTTCACACAAACACAGGCTTTAGAAGTCTCAAGGCTTGTGATTGTTAACTGCCTGATGATTCCTGGGCCACCACAAAGTGCTACGATCCCCAGAAGTTCCAGAGTCCATATAAAAAGGTTCCTGTAAAAAGCCCTGCAGCTATCGGAGGGCCCGCTATATGGCCAGTAAGAACCAGTCTGAGCATGTGGTGTCACAAGTACTGCATGTGACGGACAAATAAACGAACTAAACCATGTTCCCTCTCTC
>JAVQJD010035514.1:0-11097 GCA_036023655.1 Nannoperca australis
CCAAGGACTACAGACCTGTGGCACTGACCTCCCACATCATGAAGGCCCTGGAAAGACTCGTCCTGGAGCAGCTCCGGCCCCTGGTCCAACCATATTCGGACCCTCCCTTTACACCTCTACACCATCTATTTTCTACTGTTTATTAATCTTTTTTCAATAACTTGATTGAGCATTGTAACTGTATCAAAAAGCAATTTCCCTTCCGGGATTAATAAAGTATTTCTGATTCTGATCTGATTCTGATTGGTGCTCATGTATTCGACTAATCACAGTACACTTATTTCACTCAAGGTTCTTCTTGTGCTGGAAGAGAACTTCCTCTAAAGTAGGAGCTTTACAAGTCAAGAGTTATACAAGAGTCATGATCATTCCTGCAGTATGAACACAATAACAATAGGTTCCTCTGGTACGAAAATGCCTATTGTGTCCTACCACTGTTACGCTGATGAAACCTTATTGTATGTCTCTTTAAGTCCTAATTCCCTGCAATGCTGCCGTGCCACCATCAAAGACTTGGTGGCCTGCAACTTCCTGAAACTGAACACTGATGAGACCAAACCTTGGACAGCTCACTCAAATTCAGGAGTAGTTTTTGATACATCATCTTCAAACAGCATATTAAGAGTCGTTCAGTTTTTTACATATCAGAAATATTGCCAAAGTTAAATCAAAGTTCTGTAAAAACATAGTTGACAAACGTATCCACACACTAATTTCCTCCTGCCTAGACTACTGCCATTCATTGTTTACTTGGCTGAATGATGCATGACTGTACAAAACTGAAATATCTGAACAAACATCAAACTCTCAACCAGGGAAACAATATTTAAAGTAAAAGCAATGTTAACTCAAGGTCCACTTAGTAGCTTTTTCTGGACTTGATTGCATCTCACAGTCTTCCTCAGTGGATCATGTGACAGAAATTCTATCACACTCATGTCTTTCAGAACATGTAAGCAAACTCCTCTCACCAATGAAGACCATGAGATGCAGCTGAAAGCTCAGAGAAAACTAGTGAATGCAGCTTCAGGGTTTTGTTGTTGTTGTTTGTTTGTTGAAATAATATGTATTGACAATGAAATCTATGAGCATAGTGCATATTCATAGTTTGAATCAATCTATAACCAAACTAATTTCGGGAACACGAGAGACCTGCAGTTACTTTTCACCCCAGACTCCTTATTGGGTTAATCCAGCCCTGCTTTCAGAGATGATAGTGATGCTAAATGTGCTGTTATTGGGTACCATTAGCATTTCGCTAACATGACAAACCCAATAGTGAATTCTGTACAGTTTTAAGTGTTTGGATGTGCTAAATGCTTCCACATTTTTAATCACTGGATGTCCATGTTTGCTCTGTCAGACTGAAGGTGTGGGACCCCTTCAAGAGAAACTATAGGAGCATCTGTGGCTATGGGAATCTGACAATAAAGGTCTCCAGTAAGCTTTACATGACAGAGGGAGGAACCAAAGCCATTTTGCTCTCAGGTAGGAAACACAGCTGGAAGTTAATAAGAAGGAATGGAAAGATGTATTAGGACTTCAGTCATATGACTGCAGTGTGTTTGTCTTCACACTGTGGTGCTAAAAGCTCTTTCACATTAAGGTGGCATATTAAAGCATCAAGCAAATGTAATAAGTGTAGACCCAGGCTGATATATGGAGCTATTTTAACAACCCATTTATGTGCTATTATGATTTACTATATTTGAAATTGACCACATTTAAAGGGTTTACATGCCCATGTTAAATTGAATCGGTTCAGTTAAATATATTCATTCTGCCTCTCTGTATAGTAAAATCATTTTTACTGTCAGAGTCTGCCTTTCAACTTGCGATTACAGCTAAATCCAGGTCTGTATTTGTGGTCTACATAGTTTTAAACAAGATACATTTGTACTAAGCAATATTATAAATGAATATTGTTTCTACATTATTAGAATCTGTCAAAATAATACAGTTGCTTGTGTGTTTAGACAAACTTCTAAACTAGTTTTCTAGAACTGTCCATATTAACTGTATTAGATATAAGTGGTATACTTAACATGTCAGTCCACCCCAGTAATGGAGATAATTACATTACATTACTGCTCCATGGTTGACAGCTCTACTGTAGCAGCTTATGCTAAAAATAATGTTAGCTTCACAGCTCTGAATCCTAGTGGTCCTGATTCAAAGCATTTAAGGTGATTAGCTTAAAATGAGCATATGATGTGCTTAAGTTTAACAGGAGACTCTCTCAACTCCATCATTTCCACTCAGCACCTACCAAGCTAGCTGATAGCTGACTGAAATGCATCACTTATCTACAGCGAGGTGCATCATTCTGTTGGTGTTTGAATCAGAAAAAGTGACAGGCCACTGTTTATTTTAAAAAAGATCTAAGAGTGGCAAGTCTTCCTCGATCAAACATCCTTGTAAATACTGCAGACAGACATTTACAGAGCATATTAGCATATACGGGCAAACAGAATCGGCATTAATTAGCTCCGGCTGAGTACATTTGCAGATGACCGAAGTTCACCGAAGCTGTTGAACTCATTGGTTGCCAGCTGAAACTTAAAGGCTAGATTAGACCTCTGCTATGGTTGAAGGTGGACAGAGCTATGCTGAGAATTATATGAGGTCACCAAACACTGTGTAAGACTGACCAAGGTTTCATTTGTCCTAATTTGTAATTTGGCAACAACAGAGTTGAGAAATAAGCTCAGTCTGCCAACATCCACTCTGTCCTGAAAAGAGAGAGAGTTTTCACTAAGCAGTCCAGTCCAGTTCAGTTCGTTACACATTAGAGCAGGTTTTGTGGATGGTATGAACAGAACTGTCCTGTCTCTTTGTTACCTCTCTGTTGAGGAGCTTTAACCACAATAAGTGAAGTCCCCTACATTAAAATTTTGTCAATATAGAAGTGATTAATCTTTGAGCCTTAGCATATGCCAAAAAGGTTTTTCAGGCTTCCTCCACATTTTTGGAGGAACATAGATCAAGAATATTGTATGTTGAAACAACACGGGCTGCGTGGGGGCATGTTGTTCAGGTACCTGTGAGACATTAAAACGTTTTATGCTGCTATAATTATCCAGGACAGTTGAGCCTGTGGGACCTGGAGGCAGGCAGCGTCCTGTCTGTGCTCTCCCTGGATGCACATGTCCGTTGTATGAGGCTGCTTTGTGGACACGAGAGCTCCGTCCTGCTCGGCCTCAGCCACCACCCCGCTCTCATCAGCATCAAGTCAACACCCCAAACTGTCAGCTCCGCCACTCCAGCCTCTAAAGACGGAGACCTGTTTGGAGAGTCCAGCAGCAGCGAGGAAGAAGAGGACTCGCAAAGCACTCTCTGCACGCAGTTTTCTCCTGGTCATGTGACAGACAGACATCAGAGAATGTGGAGTGTGCTACATGACACAACAAAAGCAAACTAAATATTAATCATGACTTATGGAGTGAGAAGAAAGACACTCTGATTCATTCAAGAAAAACTGATTTCATGTTGTGCTGATAAACAACGTTTGCATCACATTTCCCACAATCATTTTACAGAGCATGTGCTGTGTAATTATTAGTTTTATCTCCTTAAGATAAACTGCTATAAACTTCTATTTAAGCAAACAGAGACGTCCTAATATAACAAACATGGATGTGACCAATTTAATGTCCATGAACTTTAATGAATGTCAGCAAATAGTTTCTCCAGAAGGAAGGGAAACACGATCTGATGCCTCCAACCATGTGTACATGACACCTGTTCACAGGACCTGAGGGAAAATATACTCTCATAAATAGCAATACAGTGTTGTAGTTAACTCCACCAGATTATTTAGATTTAGATTATTCAGTGAGTGAAGACTACGTATTAAGGACACCTGTCAGTATAATGCAGTAAGTTCAACAGCACCATAAACTACAGCCCCCAAAGTGACTAAAACATTGAATCAACACCTCCCTAAAACATTTTCAACAAACACTTAACATTTAAAAATGAAAGGAATAGCATTAGTGTGAAAGGATAATTATAGTACCAAAAGTAAAAGTAGTCATTGGGTCCATTTCAGAATAATATGCATTATATTGGATTAGAATTACTGATGCATTGTGTAAGCATTGCTTTACTGTTGCAGCTGGTAATGGTGGGGCTAATTTTAACTGCTTTATATACTACAGAGTATCTTGTGTTATAATAATGCATCAACATGTATTTGTTGATTACATTTTGTACTAATAATCTAATAATGAGATTCTGCAAAGTAAGCAGTAACTAAAGCTGTGAAAAGTACAATATTTGTCTCTAAAATGTAGTGGAGTAGAAGTCTAAAGTAGCATAGATCTAGTACTTCCTTTCCACCACTGTGCAGGATAATGGTGAATGCTAAAACATAATAGCATAAGTAGGCAAGAGTCATAAAGTCAGCAAACTAACTCCATAAAGTCAGGCCAGAGTTTTAGCAACACCCCTCAATATGTTGAACTGAGCAAGGGTGTGTTTTTTGGTTAGGAATTCATCTTTTCTTTTAAAAGAAGAATGTGTCCTTTCTTATATCAAAAGTGACATAGTCTCACTTTAATACATGTGGTAACATCACCGCCACAAGTCAAGCATTATCAGTTTTTGCACCGATGCAACATAAGCTAACTGAACGGAGCTTTAAGAAAAACTGATCAACTAAAAAAAGAACAGTTTAAAAGGCCACATTGATGCCTGAATCTGAAGGGTTTTCCTCTGTACACTGGCCAGTTAATGACATTTCAGACTCTTCTGTCAGACTTAATTAAACCAGTTAATGTCCAAGTGGTGGAAATTAACCAAGTACACTTATTGAAGTACAATTATGAGGTACTTGCTTGACTATATTTTATGCTACTTTTTACTTATTGAAATATTGTAGTTTTTACTCCACTACAGTAAAATACTGGTTACACATGGATGCATCAGTATTATCAATTGAATCATGATATACAGTCACAGGGGACATTTTATTGAGTATTTGAACTGTGAGATTTTGACTACTTACTTTTACTTAATAGGGGTTTGAATGCAGGCCCCTTTACTTATAATGGGGTAGTTTTTCATTGTTGTACTGGTACTTTTAGTTAAGTAAATTAGTTGAGTACTTCCAACACTGATCTGGACTGTACTTCCTGGTCAACCTCAGCTGTACTTAAACTGAGCTGTGCTTTGAGGGGACTCCTTACATCAGCATGCTAACATTTACATTTGGCTCAAATGGCAACTGAAAGACTAAACATTAACATGCTAACATTTAGCACGTTTACATTCTAATGCTAGCATGTCAACATAGATTCTGGTGTAACATGCTTACATTTAGTTATGTTCTAATTAATATCAAAGCACAGTTGAGGCTGATGGGAATCCAGTTGTTAATGTCCTGTAATGAATTGCACCAATAAAGTGGAAACTTGATATGGGAATGTGCAATTTTCCAAGATCAGCCCCACTGCTGACCACGTAGTCACGCTACTTTAACTTATATAATTGTAGTTTGTTGTCAAGTGAAACCAGATGCAAACAGTGTAAAACCCCTTTTAAATTAGGCAACATTCTCATTCAACTTAAATGGTACCGGAAAATTAGACATCAACAAGCATTAACATTAATGTTGTTGTAACATGTTACATTTAACATGTTACATGCTGTGTTAGCTTTGATATCAAAGTACATCTGATATTGATAGGAAGTCATTAGTGTCTTGCCATGAACTGAAGTGATGGACGTGTGGAAAATATGCAATATGAAAAGTCAGATGATCACCAAAGTCATTAGGCTTTATCCTCTGGGGAGCATGAATGTCTCTTCAAAATGTCTTAATCTATGAAATACTCATGAGATATTTCACTCTGGACCAAAGTGTTGGACCAACAACTGGTGACTAACATGGCCAATCCAGAGGCTAATGCTAATGTAGCTAAATAAGGAACATTAATGTGCACAATGAAAAACAATGTTGGCCTACAGCACAGCAGACTGTAGTGGCTTGATTCAGGCTGTACAGAAACCTTCCATGCTGAACGCCTCAGGAGAAAAGAGAACTGAATGGTAATCAAATGACTATACTTTGTTTTAATGAATATAAAAAGAAATGTACACAATAGTGACAGTGAACTAGTGAAAACATTAAGTCCACAAACATGACGTCCTATTCCAGTGTCCCATCAACAATCATCTCCTCAATTAAATATCAATCTCTTGTAAACATATTTCATTGGTAGGTTATTCTCTACAAGCCATTATTGTATAGGGACAGACACTGATTTCAAATAATTGAGTACAATTAAGAAAGTTAAAATAAAGGGGGAAAAGTTTGTTTGGCCAAAACTGAAGAAGAAATTGACCATTAGCAGAAACTCCTCATTTTTATTAGGACCAAGTCCAGAATGAAAAGGGATAGTGAACCAAAAGATTCATTTTCTCGTAATTGAAAATAAAAACTATAAGTCTCACAAAAAGCAAAACACTTGGGGAAGATGGCAGCTTCAAGCTGATGATTCTTGCACCACGTTGACTCCCTACAGACTACAATACAGTTATAGCCTGTGGGAACAAGTGATGTAACAGCACAAGTTCAATCACAACTTGTCCTTGATTAATAATAAGCGCTGCTACTAATGGTGTCCGATTGTGCTCTTACAACATCACAAGTACTGTATCAACTACAGCTGATAATCTTAACCCTCAGGCTGAAGACATCTTCCAGATGAGGGAGGGGCACCGCAGGGGTCACTACCTGGACCTGCGGTCTTTTCTGTTTTTGTCTAGGCTTTTATCCATGGTCTTTTCGTTGTCCCCTCTGCATTTGGGGCAGTACCACTTGCCCTTGGGCTTGTAGGTCAGCCCCACACAGGAGAAGTGAAACCACTCGATGGGGCACTGGTCGTTGTCGCAGCCGATCATCTCGCCATATGACACCTGCTCGCAGAGGCAGTAGGTGGGCTCGTTGGGGTCGATGGCAAAGTCCACCGGCGAGGCGTCTCGCTCCTGTTTGGCCTTGCGCTTCTTCTTCTTTGCAGACTTGGACTTCTTCTCTCGGGGCGGAGGGATGGACAGCTCCTCCACGGGGTCGTCCACCAGAGAGCCGTTGGCTGACGGGTGGCTGGAGTCACGACTCTCGCTGTTGCGCTGGCGTCGTGGGCGGCGGGCCGAGGTGCGTTCAGGGGCCGCGGAGTCTTGGACGCTGGAGCGCCGCTCCGTGGTGAGCCGCTCGGCCTCGCTCTGCTCCTGCAGGCACAGGGAGTGGGAGTCCATCTGGCGGGAGCGGTTCTCCACCAGCTCCGTCATCTGGGTCACGACATGGATCTTCTCGTCGCCCAGCTCCTGGCTGATGATGAGCGCTCTCTGCAGCTGGATCTGCAGGCGCTTCCTCTGAGCTGCATCTTGCTCACCTTTGTACTTCTCAAATACTTCATCTACCTCCTTCAGCACCTCTGCAAAGTAAGACACAAAGACAAGAGAGGTTTTTACTAATTAATGACACTGAGAATCAAGAGTGAGGGGAATTTTTTGAGAAGAAGTAGAGGGGTAAAGCTGCAGTTTAACATCTGCACGTACCAGCAGATAGTGAAATACCTACATTTTATTACCAAATTTAAGGGAGCCTCATCTAAACTTTAATGTTATGTTTATGATATCGGCTGATATATCATTTGTTGGCTTTTTTTTACTCTCTGATATCTATGAGAAACACAGTATGGGTCCGACTCTAGATAATTATTACTAAACATACAGATCACTAAATCAATGAAAAACCTGTGTGGGTAAACACACATTTGGAGAGTATCTAGCTTCCGTAGGGTGAAATATTTCCGGGTGGAACAGGTTAGGCAGGCGGGACATGACGTTTGGAGGAATTAGATTTGAACATTGAAAAGTGAACGTTTCATAACAAACATGGAGAATTCCAGTGATTCAGACTCGGATGCTAGCCTCCATTCAATCGTGGAGGACTTGTCGTCTCCTTCATTGATTTTCTTTTGTATTATTTTGCCATATATTGTTAAATTGGTGCACAATATGACCAGGGATATGATCTATCTAATGTTAACAACATAAAGGGTACAGCATTGCAACACAATTGCTAATCATTTCATGGCCCCTACAGTGCATTTCTGATCGTATCAGCTTACTGTAAAATGCTGTAAAGTAGTGAGTTTCTGTTAATAATATATGCTTTCCTGCATGTTTCTGATTACACAGTCAACACAATATCTAATGTATTGTGCCTTATATTAAGAACAGACTTGCTGGTATACACTAGACAAAGAAATGGAATTACAATATGTATACAGTCAGATACATCAGTTATTTATCTCTGTAAGTTGCATACATAAAACACATGAAATAAAATAAAGGAGTGAGCCTCAGTGTCTGTTAATGTGTTTTACATGAATATTTAAAAAGTATGCTCTACTGCTGACACATTTTATCTGTAAAACATCACACGTTTATTTAGAAACTGGGTAAAGTTCATCTGCATCTTGCTGCTCGTCTTCAGCAGAGACTTTTGTTCAAGTGAAACTGAAGTTGGACGTGTAGCAGTTGAGCCTGGATGACTTTTATTGACAGACACAAACAGATGTAACAGTCTGCAGTTGTGATTCTCTCTTACCAGGTGGAAATCAGCAAAAGAACGTCAGAGTATTTTTATGTTTGCTGCTGAACTGCTTGCAGAGCTGATGGTGCTAGAATGGGCTGAACGCGTGGTTTCACTATTCATCATGTGACTGGGAAATAAGCCAACGGGACGGGAATCATACTAACAATGGGTCAGTGTTTCTATATAAACAGGCAGTTCTAATATGAATAAACTGGGACAGGACAGGAGTATTTTTGTGGGACTGGGACGGGACAGGAATATTTTTGTGGACTGGGATGGAGGAGTGAATATCCACTCCTGCGTCACGCTCTACTCACGAGCATTAAGACAGTAATCATCAGGATCTGCTTTATGAACTCTTGTTCACCAGTTCAAGAATGGTTAGTAAAGGGGGGAATGACACATTTGTGTGATCCCAGCACATTCAGGAATCCATGGAAACAAAGAAGCAGACAAACTGGCAAAAGCAGCAATCAAAGAGAGATTGTCTAAATGTTTTTAAAATCAGAGGGAGAAAGCATAGTGTGAAGAAAAAACCCAACAGTGGTGGGATAACGCAACAAAATGATCCAAACTAAAGTAGGAATGGCAGAAAGAAGGGGACGTAACAGGACAGACCAAACTACACTGAGCAGACTGAGGACTGGAAACACCATCAGGGAGTAGAATATTACCATTGAGTTCAATGAGAGCTTTGAACACTTTGAACAATTGGACAGTGAGGAAGACTACATCCAGTAGGAGGCAGTGGTGCAACGTTAGGAATGCCAACTGCCGAAAAAGCGAAAGGGAAAAGAAGAGCGGAGGAAGGCTGAGCCGCAGTGAACGTCTGCCTGCAGGATGTGACGGCAGAGAGATGTTGAAGGGGGTTGCCTAGAAGAGGAGGTATCCGGCTCTGCGGTCTACACTTGACGGAGCAGATGCCGTACAAGCCCTCGGAGATGTGTTATCTCGCTTTAAAACGATCTTAAACGTAATGCGCCGTTCATCTTTTGGTGTCGGTCACAATGTCTGTCGACGTTGTCGTGGAACTTCTTGGTTACGGAAGCAGCTTGTAAGCCGCTGCTCACCCTGCGTCAACACACAGCAACAATGAGGACTGTTTTTACATTAAAAAGCACGGCAGTGTATGTTAACCATGGTCACTGGGTTCGCAGGGTTCACACCTCAATGAACACAATTCTGATCTTCTGGACATCTTCAACCTACGTTCTGGGGTTCGGCATACATTAAATACCCCAAGCAGCGTTTCATTTAATCAAATGTCCAAGTTTATTCATTGTTTCCCCTATTATTCGTACAATAATCCTTCGCGGAAACGTAGTGGGCGGCGGTGTGTACCTATTGAAAAAGTTGAGATTTTATTATTACATAGTGCTTGCTTTTAGATTTTATTGATGCCGAATTTGCCATCGGAGACCAAGTATTCATAAGAGAGCTTGTCGCAGGTCGTAACATACATGTACGTTTGCCGAGAGAAAGAAATAGTACATTTCAAATTTTTTCTCATAGAGTTTGGTGACACAAACAAAACAGAACGGAGTGTACCCGGGTTATGCTAACTGACGGATGGCTAACTTGTTTATTTAACACATGGCTCGTCAATGTAATAATCCACATTTCAGCTCGTCACATTACTGCCTGTCGAAGTAGATATGAACAAGGGGCGCTCGGTTTTTGCAAAATGGGAAAAGAACGCTCGCGCCTGCTCCACCATTTCAGTACACCCTGTCAGACTGCCGTTAACGTTTGCTAATTGTACACAGGCAGGTGTATTTAATGATAAAAACATGTAAACACAGTACCTTGATACTTTGCATCAATTTCTCGAAGCAGAGAAACATTTCTTTGTATGTCCAAAGGCAGGGACTCCACACATTCCAGATAATCCTCCACATAGTTGACCAGTTGTTGCGACTTGTCGGCATTTGGATAGTGATGGCCTAACATCGTCTCTACGATGCATAGGTGCACTAAAAGAAGATAGAAGAAATGAGAAAAAGACACTGTTAAAATCAAATGCTTGGCGACTTTGCAGCTTGTAGGGCAGTCCCAGGCAGCAGTTCACTTCAAACAAAACTCAAACCACTGCGCATGCGGGAGTATTTTCCTTTTATGGTATTGTACAGTTTCCTCTTATTTGTCGTCATCAAAGGCGGGGCCCATTCGGTTTGCTGCATTGGCATTGGCAGAGAGTGACCTCATTATCATAAGATTTCCCCGGGAAATTGAACCTGTGAGAAAATTGAAAACACCGAGCTGCTGTGATGTAGACGGAGACCGAATTACCTTTTGTTTCATACTAAAGCAGAGCAGCAGCTAGATGAAAGGCCCAGTCGATCATTTTTCACCATATACATTTGAGCTTTATTAAGAATCAGAATCAGAATCAGAAATACTTTATTAATCCCAGAAGGGAAATTGCTTTTTGATACAGTTACAATGCTCAATAAAGTTATTGAAAAAAGAGAGTAGAAAATAGAGGGTGTAGA
>JAVQJD010035524.1:0-26171 GCA_036023655.1 Nannoperca australis
GTGGTAGCACCCAATTATTTACGTCTTAACACGTTCATTTTTAACGTCTTAACACGTTCATTTTTAACGTCTTAAGACGCACGTCAAAGTAGAGGTTTTGGTCCATTTGGCCTTCCATACTTAATCACCGTAACATAATGTCATTTGCATTATGTTACGGTAGATGGGACAGACTTCCGCTGTACACATTTTCATGTTGTGTTTTTTCATTAACAAAGAATGCTTACTTTGTGCTCTTAAAAAGCTTTGTTTAGGCAGTCTCTGCCTATCGTTGCTTCCCACATTTCACATCAGATGATAATTGTTATCCTAGTGCTGCCACCACAAAAGCCGTCTGGGTACCTTAACATCCGGATGGGGGCTGACTGAGACCACTACTACTGTTGATCACCGCGCACTACATAATGTGGCTGTAATACAATCAGAAGGGGTTTAACTGCACTTTACTAAGAGATACAAAGCAATGTCTGGCAGAAAAGGCTCTGTGAAAATGTCTGATGTTTTAACTACCAGGAGGAAACAATATGCGTTTTTGTTTGGATTAGGAAGTAATAATTTTATATTAACAAAAAAAAAAAAGAGAGAGAGAGATATGATGACATTATTATTTTGCTAAAGCAAATTAAGCCCTCAGTTGTCATAAGAAAAACGCACCGCTGTGGCCGGTAAAACGGTTGTTGGGCTTGGCAGGGCAGGATAGGGCTAAAATAAAGGAAGCACGCTTTCTCCGCACGGTAGGGGTGTGAACGTTTCCCCGCACACACACACACACACACACACACACACAAGCGCCCACACGTCTTGCCTCTCGCCAGAGACGGTGTAGTCACGGGCTAAGCGACACAGAAGACGGTCGACTCCTCAGCCAACTGTTATCGCCTTTGGAGAAGAAGTCAAAGTAAGTTTATTTAATTATTTTTTATCGCTGAACACGTTTAACACGTAGCAAGATAGTAACAGCTACGCCAGAAAAGGAAAAGTTGTAAGTCGTCGTTAGTTAGTTAGTTAGTTAGTTAGTTAGCCGCCATCTGCTTTGCCTTTTAAAAAGTTCTTCTATTGAACTCAGTCCCAGAAAACCCGTTAATGACTAAACTTTTACCAAACTAACGTTAACATGAACTTAAACGTTAGCCCAGTTGGTTAGCTAACTTAGGGCAGTTCACAGATACGTTACGTTAACGATGTTTAGCCTTTGATAAAGATGATGAGGCGATCAGATTTGGATAAAGTGTTGGAAGTCCCCGGAATACGTTAACTAAAGGGTAACATTTTGGGGGTTTTATCTCTTCAAGTGTCGGTGAGAGAACGAATCTGCCCGCTTTTGGTCATAGACAATGAGCATCTCATAAGTTGAGCGAACCCGCAAATGTTAAAAAGCAGATGTCAAGTGGTCCCCCAAAAAATGTAGTGCCTCCAGGATTAGCTTCACTTTTATGGGTCCGGCATGTGGAGAAATAGTACAATCTCATTATTTCACTTAATGGAAGAATTAGCCCACTTCAAAAGTGAAGCCTTACAGCCTGTCAGGATAACTGTTCTCATCACAGGGCCCCGTGTATCAACTTTAAAGGTCAAAGTATTTTAGCCTCCCCAGAGACTTTCTTTGCCTGAGTGATGGCACCTTTGATAAAGTCTATTACCTAAATATGCTATGTATTGTATTGTATTGTAAAACAGCAGGATAATAATGAAACCCCCTTTTTTGGTGACTAGCTTTGATGCAGCTGTATTATTGCATTCTTTAGCTGTTGTCAGAGAGGGTTCTACGGGACACACACTTACTTTTGTTACATGTGTATGTATGAGAGGGCTTGACAGGTAAAAGGTTTTGATCTGTAATGAGGCAATTATCAAATCTCAGTTCCTGTCTGCTCAGACAGTTTATCTTTGAAGTAGATGTGTCAAGCGTTTAAAATAGGTATTTGTTCATTTTGCTTTGGGGTTTGGCGAAATGTCCCAATTGGCGGCATGTCTGCATATTATAGTGTACCACTGGATTACAAAGTCACCCACATGATGTATCTTGAAAAGTCACGGTGGAGCACAGTAGGTGAGTGGGTTAGATGCGGTCAGTGTGTAGGACTCCAAGGTGCATTAGGCCTCATATCGCTGGGTTAATTGCAGCTACTGGCTTTAGCTGGTGAAATTTCAGAAGGAAATTTAAATTAATTTAGCCTCTGGTAACTTTTATACAGACTTAATTATATCAAAAAAAGGTGATCGAAAATATCTACTAGTAGTAATAGTGAAACCAAGTTGCCACAGATACTTTATCATTTCCACTTGACCACGCACTGAACCCCTTCTCCCCTTTATGTCATACAGTGTAAAATTTCCGTCATTGCTAAGTGGGAAATCCACTCCATCGCAAAGAGTTCGTTGAGGTTTATCGACTTTTGAAAAGCAACTCAGCTGATGAAACAACACCTAGACTACAGATTTTGCATGACCAAGATGAATGAAAACCTTTAGAGAAGTAAACAATATTTTGATAATTAAGAATACCATTACTAGCGGGCCTAGTCCTCCACCTTGCAAGCTGCAATAGTACTCCAAAACTGAAAAGACTCCAATAGCTGTTTCTAGAATTGTTAATATGGTTAGGCTGTTTCCTGTTACTTGAAAAAAATGCAGATTTTTAGTTTAGTCACCAAATCCCACTGTAGACAATGAGCCACATCCTGTCTGTACAGCGGGATAAACAACAGAGTTGCAGATGTTAAAGCAGGATCGTGGCCTGGTATTAAGGGCTTTAGTACCGGGATGGTGTGGGCAGGTTCATGCCAAAGCGTGCTGGCTTCACAGATGTGTAAATGGGTCATATATGAATATGATAGGGAGGTGGTGGTAGATGGAGGCGGTTGTAGATGGCCGCTGTAGTTGATCCATGCTGGGTCCATTACAGACACAGTCGATGCCATCTGCCACTAATGCTGTCTTTCTAATCGTCTCTTTACCCTATTCTTCTGTACTGGCTCTTTGTGCAACCAACAAACATTTCAGTTGAACACCTCCTTTTAATGCACCCCAAACACTATTTGATGGTGATCACACCTCATGCCAAACCACACGGAGGGGAAAAAGGGGCTACGAAAGGGAAATAAAATGACTGTATGAGTTCACAGAGTTTGGAAAGTTCCCGTGACTCTTTTGCAGCTTTCTTAGAGAAAGTAATTTCTCTTCTGCACATGGTTTTTGCACCTTAATCCCCATCTTACTCTCGTCTGATTCTGCAGTGACGTTTGAGCTAAACGACATTGTCTTTTGACGTCGGCAGCATTATGAATACTAGCTGTTGTACAAGGTTCCAATAGCACGGTTTCTGTGAATTGCCGCTTGGCTCTACTTTGACTTTCCACTGCACTTTCCAGTCCTTATTTTCACCTTGGAACGGGTTTGTCATTCACTCCCAGCGAGTCCAGTGTGATTGGGCTTGTCTATGTAGGTTCAGCAAAAATAAAGGTATAAAATGGCTACAGTACAGCTTACAGTAGCTGCTCAGTGTGTGAGCTTGCATGTAAGCTCTGCAAACGCGTGTGAGTGAGTGTATTTATGGTCTGGGTTGGCCTTGCTGCTAACCTCCATATGGTTAGTTAGCTGCTTCAGAATGAATTGGGCAGGGCCTTGTTGTTTGAAAAAAAATTATAAGTAGCATTGAGGCATTGTTAGGAATTGTTTTCAGATGGACTGGGCCCAGCCAACAAACAATGGTTGTCATAACTAATTCGTTTTTAATCCGCACTGCTGCTCACCATCTAGACATAAAGACCCGCAATCTCCTTTAAGGATTATCTATTTTGCAGTGTGGTTTGGGTTTTTTGTAAACATGAAATTGTGTTGGTATTTAGATTTTAAAGTACATTTAATAGCCTAGTATTGGTTAGTAATAGTAATATTAACCACATAAAGCCAACTAAGGTTTTACAAGCCAGCCAAGCACGTTGGATCTTAAAGATATTATTATAATTATAATAATGATGTTAAGTATTTACTTACAACTGGTGCTCTTTTGATGGTTTCCAGCAGTTCAAACTGTATGACTTGGTAATACAGTCAGTGTTTTGTTCCACTCACTGACCTGTGATCTAATTGGGAAGATTAGATTAGACAAAGAAAAATGTGTTTTCATTACCAGTATTGTACTGAAGATATTTTAATGCGTCAGTACAGTTAAAAACAAACTGGTAAACAAGTCAACAGCATGATGGCATTTTTAGACGAGGCACAGTAAATACCCCATTTTGTATTTAAGTTTACTTAACTTTAAGTTTACTTAAATACAAAATGGGGTATTTACTCAAATACAAAACTTAAGTTAAGTTAACTTAAGTTATTTTCTGTTCTGTATACACACACACACACACACACACACACACACACACACACAAACGTGTGTATATATAGGCCTATATTGAAAATAGAAGGCAGTTGTGGTATGGCTACATGTTTCACTTGCGTGTATACGTCGAAGATAAACATCTAAGAAGTCAGACTTAGAGATGTCAACTGAAAAGTAACTCAAAAGTAATTTACCTGGTAATACAACAAATGACTGTAGAAAGTTTGCTTAATTAAACATTTAAGTTTTTACTTACGCAGCCAGCACTTGCTCTGCCATAACACAATTCACATTTTCAGTGCCATATTCTTGTCTTAAGTCGAATGTCTAAACAAGACACCTACGAAAGAAATAACTCAGACAAAAAAGTGCAAAATTGGGGATTTTTTTTAAGGATTACCAGTAATTATATCCTTTTTATATCAAGAAATGATACACAATAAACATCAGGTCACTGGTTTTTGCTTCCAAAAGTAGTATAGACTGTTTACAATAGAACTAAACACACACTATTATAGGCCTAGACATTGGGAACCTACAGTTTTGATGTAAAAGAGACAGGGAGAAGAGAACGGCTTGTCATCTGATACACAGGGAGTTGTCTCTGGGATATTTTCGGACTCCTCAAATAACCACAATGTGGTGGGTTATATTTTCAGCACTCCCGGTGAAGGAAAAGCTCTGGCTGTGCTAAATATTTTCTTTGTACTTGTGGAGGCTCAATCGTGTTGCCAGAGAGTTTCAGAACGTGTCTCTGCTGTACTGTATGTGTGGAGCTGGTCGTGCCTACAGGTGTTTCCTCGGAGGAACATGTTGCTCACAGAAAAGTCACTGAATTCAGTTATGTGTAGCTTGTGCGCACACGGGCACAAATATAGATGAGCTAGAGATACTGAAACTGAAACAATGCAGATGTCAGTGTCACTTAAACTGAAAATGTCAGACAGCTACTGTCCTCAGCCGACTTTGTGTTGTCTGTTATGTGGTAGTGTGACATCAGCCAGACCTACTGAGTATGAATGGATATGGTTTTAAATAGCTTACTCTTGCTGTGCATTTGAAATAGTTCACAAATTTGAGTGTAAAACACGGTTTCTAACCAAGCTTGTTGCTGCTAGTAAACACAGTTGTAGTTGTATGCATAGTTTCCGCCTGCTTGTGATGACAACGGCATGCCTAACCGCATGCTGTCACGGTCTCCACACAGTCATCATGACTGCACCACTCGTCACTTTGTGGTGGTCTTCTTGTTTGTCAGGAATAAAACTATATTCGGTAATAGACTGACTTTTAAAAGCATTCAGTAAACCAAATATCTTAACACGACAGGCCAATTGTTGTCTTATAAAAGTGGGGATTAGAGCAGGTTGGGTTGGTTGAGAGATGAGAGAACTGTGGCTGTTGAAAATGAATTAGGCTGACGTTGCTTTGAAGATTAAAGCTGCGTTTAATCAGGATCCCAACTGTGCAGATTTTCTTGTGTTCTTGCTCTGTTGCGTCTTTTCTCCGTCTTGTTTCTGTCCTCTCCCTTCATCTCGCATGCCCACACCATATTGCCATGTTACCATCTGATGCTTAACCAATAAATGAAATCTGTTTATTTCTTCCAGAAGCACCGCCATGGGGAAAGGATGCATCACAGTCACCAAGTACTTTCTATTCCTCTTCAACCTCCTCTTCTTTGTAAGTAATCTCACAGTTTGGTGGCCGCGCTGCAATGAATGCAAGTGCGTGTCAGAATCCTGTTACGTGACTTCAACTTTGTCTGTAGCTTTGTTTACCCACGCTAGAAAGATAGGTGCGCTGTTCTCCCCGAATCCGATACTCATGACGCATCGAGAGCTTTTCAGCGGTTCTTATTTGAGTAAGCGCCCTTATTCAAATAGCAACAGAGATTAGCGGAGATACACCGGGGAGTGTTGCTGTGACTCTGCCTGGGGAGACTTCACAGAATACCTCGGCACAGCCAGGTCTAAACAACAGCAGATGGTTTCTGTTCGTTTCCTGCTTTCTCACATGGGCCACAACATAAAGTCCAGGGGTTGATAAAACATTTTTTAAAAAACCCCCGACTCCTAAAACTGACTCTGCGAGGATGTCCAGACCTTTCCAATGAGACTGCGGCTGTAAACCTGACGCAGACCTTTTGATGTGAACACTCATCTGGTGTCTAATGGGAAGCGTGTGTGTCCGTATTTGTCCATGTGGACAGATTAGACTGTTGGAGGCATGGGGAAGCCAGGAAGTGGTGGGCTAATGATGGCTGCCGGGAGCTCAACAGTCCCTCTAAATGAACAGCTCTTAACCAGAGCTCTAATGACTGTTGTGGGGTAAGGGAGGGGCGACGGTCCAAAGGGGGAAGCTGGTGAATCAACAAAGCCTCTCATCTATGGATATTGCCCCCACTACAGTTTTCCACAACGCCTAAACAAGGGCCCTCTTAATTACAAAGAGTTCTGCACTTCATAAGCTCATTACAAGGGTACATAAGGTAAAACCAATACTTTTCTGAGGCTTTCAGACGTCAGGGTCAAATTGTTCCCGTCTAGAGGTGATGATTCGTCTCATTTCTGATTGTCTTAACTATGTTATCCTTACCTGACACTGTTCAGTGTGCTGTTCTGAATGGGATATTAAAGTCCGAGTATGACCGGTAGTTCTGTGGCTAGCTGGGTGTTAATTGTGAGAAGAACCAGCAGAATGGGCCTCTTGATCCTCTCCACAGCCTCTTTCCCTCTGCACACTGCTGTGAGAGAAAGAGACAGGCAGACAGAGAGAAGAGTTAGAATCTGATGAATTCCAGATGTGACAGACTGAGAAAGCAAAAATAAGAAGGCCCTCTGTTTAAGACACACCAGCACAGATTTAGTTTTATTCTCACGTGAGATTCTGATATGATTTGGTGCCTGATTCTTTTCTGTTTCCCCTCCACAGATCTCCGGAGCGTTGATCATGGGCTTTGGCCTTTGGGTCCTCTTTGATAATCAGAGCTTCATTGCTGTTCTGCGTAAGTGTTGCACCACTCCCACTCACCCGCAGTCCTGCAGCCACGTCCCTTAGTGGTCACACTTGCGTCAGCAAACACTCAGCACTTTAGACCCATGCAAGTTTAGCTGGTCTGAGCGCAGTGGAAGTGGAAAGAGAGATTGGAGAGCGTGCTTGTTCAATCCTAAAACCTCTGGCCTACTCTGCCTAGCTTATGTGGAATGTATCCCATAGAACTTTTTTCCAAGGAACCACTAAGGCATGTTCGCATCAAACCAAAACTGTGACTCACAGATGAAACTGAATGAGTTCCTCAGCCACTCAAAAGCTGACCTGTAGAGATACAGACACACAGTGATGAGCTGTGGAGATCCAGGGGAGTTGGTTAGTCCGGGGAGGTGACAGGCTCACAATCAGCTTAGAAAATAGAAACTTTTGTTTCCCCCACACTTTCCACAGAGTTGTACTTTGAACATGGCCGCTCTCTCGGCTCCCCAGGTGGGAGAGGTGCGCAGATAGAATCTCCCACCCGCACAGATGTTGTAACTGATCTATTTGGAGAAGCTGCATTGTGAAAAAGAAACCAAGCCTCAAATGGCATTCACCTAAAAGGCGAAGTCATCAGCTTTTGTCATGCAACGAAATGTCTTAACTTGCGTTATCTATTGTGAAGACAGTAGAGAAATCATAATGAAACCCAGTTCCAGGCTTGCCTGAAAAGAACAGCGAACCAGGGATGGAAACTCTTAGTTGCCATAAATCTCGTTATAAATGCTTTCAGTGTATTCATCCCAGATGGAGCATTGCCGAGAGCAGCAGTGAAGTTTTCTCCCAACATCAGTCTATGAAGAAGAATTTCTGACTTAACCCATTTCCTATGGGAGATGAGCACATGTCGTGGGTCGCAAAGCTAGGTCTGATGATGAGCGTTAACCCATTCTTATCAACCTCAGAGGTGATTATAACATGCATCACTGTGCCAGATTTCCTGCCCTACTTTTGAGCTGAAACCATTAGTCGATTAAATTGAATTAATCGGCAACAATTTTGATAATTGATTAATTGTTTAAGTTATTCTTCTAATGCTCTCTGGTTCCAGCTTCTTAAATGTCTTTTGGACTCTTGGTCTGACAAAATAATTAATCTTGACGACATCATCTTGAGCTTCGGACATTTTATAGACATAACGATAAACTGATTGAACAAGAAAAGCATTGGCAGATTAGTCAATGGTGAAGATAACCTAACCTCTGAGGGCTGAGCAGATCTGGAGAAATCTATATTTAGGCTGGAGGTCTGTGCTGCTTTGACTAGTGAGTTGTGAAAAGGCTGTAGTTTTTACAAAGACCAACCAGAACTGACCTTGTGTCCTAAACTAGTGAGACTGCGCCTTGTCTTCCTCTGGCTCATATTTCAGCTCTCGAGGTCACTACTCAGGGAGGACTCGCTCCAAAGTTATTATTGAGCTGAGTTTGCTTTTCTCCAGCCAGCCATCCAGAACATAAAGGCAGTACAGTATCCATCATCCCCGCCAGCCCCAGTCCTATTGTTATGATAATCCAGCTGTTCCTCCAGAGATAGCAGAGTTCCTGCTTCACTCATACCCCGAGGATATCCCTTCCTATGTGGGACTTGATGACCTTCTCTCCTCCATGTATTTGTGTTGCCTGTATCCAGGCTGCATCAAACTCAACCCCTCCCAGAGTCCCTGGATTTGTAACTGCTCGAAATCTCTTACCACCCTGTAGAGGAACAAAAACCAAAGCTGCAGGCCAGTCTTGTTTATTGAATCTCTGTATTCCCCTCTGAAGTTTGCCTGACCACAAACAGGATCTGTGTGTTTTCAGTTTCCATTCTTTATGAGTTATATTAATAGACGCCTCTGCAGCTGTCGCAATGACTTCAGGCTGGGGAACTTTGGAAATGTTTTGGTTTCAGGCCCCCCTATGTTTCAATCTTTCCCTCAATGCACACCCCTCTATAGGAATGCAATGCTGTTAATAGTTTACCTCAGTGACATGATGCCTTAAGTTGATCTTGCTGGCACTTGCCAAAACACAGCTTGTTTAAACAAAAGTCAACCTTGTAAATGAGGTCTGTGAGCCGGAGAGTGTGCCGAGGCACAGTTAGGAAAATGCTGCAGCTGAATTCAAAAACTTTCCAGTCATGAAGAGAGAAGGGAGAACTTGGTTGGGAAATGGTTTGTCTTTGGGCTGCATAAACTCTAGAAATTCAGTACAAAGTTGATCTACTTACGTTTACATTTTAAATCTGTACATATTGGTCAACTGTGACTTTTCTTCAGCTCTGTACAAGCTGAATGTTTGGCTCTGGTCACGTTTACAGAAGGACCTTCAATACCAAACAATCCCCCCCTCTCCTCCCTCGGTAGCTTTCTCGAGGGGCACCATAAGTCTTGCCTCTTTAAATGGAATGTTCCATGGAAACCACCCATAGAACTTTTTTAGAAAATCTAGCAAAGACCTACATGGAAACATGCCATATTACACAACAGAGCAGCGCAGTAACCGGGCGAATACATGCTGGCTTCAGGAAAAAGTGTATGTGAAATTACAGCAGAACACAGATGCTAGCTTCACGGCAGGAAGGTTGTTAAGTACGGTGTCTTTGATACACCTGGCAGAGGATCTGAGAGGAAAAACGATGAGTTTTCAAAGATTTTTATTTTTAGAATGTAGGTTAGAAATAGCCACTAAGTCCCCGCTGCATGTATTTCATTGTTAGCTACTGATTCTACATGATGTTTGGGGGGAAAAGTACATCCAAAGATTTGATGTATTGCCATAACATGCCAAGAACATGAGAAAACTGCTTCAGTTAAAACTGTGGTCACAGTGGAGAATGGTTCTTAATGGTTGCATTAGTGTTTCATGACGTTTCCTCTAACTCCGGGGTGTATGTTTTTACTGGAACAAGTGTTCATTTAATCACTGGGCTGCAGGGAAACCAAACACACACAAACATCCATCTCAGTTATACTTCCCATAATAATCATAGAAAACTCGGCTTATGATCTACATGCAAAAGGTCCACTAACTCTCTATTATGTTGATTTAATGTGACACAAGTGCACTCGAATAGTTCTGGTACTTTCAGCAAACGTCGAGACTCCTGAGAGAACTAATCAGTAATGGCAATCCTAGAATCTAGCAGAAACAACGATGAACATGTATCATGCAGCCTCAGTTCAGTGCTGAAATCGGTGTCACTGCTTTCTCTCTCTAGATATTGGATATTGATGCTCTCACTCAATTTTTCCTGACAGACATTAAGGATTCTGATTCAGCTTAAACCATTTAAAGCATCTTTCCCAAGATGGGTGATTCCAGTTACATGAAACCTGTTGCTTTTGCAGACAGAAACAATGAAATTATTACTATATTATCAACAATGTTGTGGATTCATTTTCTGTTAATTTATTATTGAAAATCATCGTTAAAACTGTAATGTCCCTGGTTCAGTTCCAGCGGTCTCTAAACTATCCACTGTCCATTAAAGGCAAAAATGTTTTGCAGGAATAAGTCGCCATACTTCAATTAATGGGAAAGTAACTATTTTTGTATCTATAGATTTACTTGTATGACAGTGAAAAACGATCAGGTTTTCAGTCTTGATTTAAAAATCTCATTAGTGTTTGCGTAATCGAGTTTTGAGGTTTACGCCGAAGAATTGGGGCATGGTAGGAAAATACTCGCTACAGATTGTTTATTTATCACTGGGATAATGACACAGCCTGCATCCTGTGATAATGCGTGTACATGGTGGAAGGAGGTCTGCGAAGTAACGTGGTTTTGTAAGCAGAAACTTATGGTCTGACTTGTCTGATGTATGTGTGGACAAATGTTGGCTCGGTGCATGTGCAGTCATGAAGTTTTACACGAGAGAGTTGTACTTGGAAAGACAAATAGTTTTTACAGTCTATGGGGATAATTCATATCCGCTGTGCATCTGCCAGATGGTATACGATGATTACTGCACGAAGCATCAGCTGCTAATATGATGTGGGGATTTGGAATAACTATCTATTCAGCTTCCTAGTGAGCATGCCAAGAGGCAGCGTTGCATTAGGTTCCTTGAGCAGCGGTGGAGGAGCTGCCGTGTCTGTCAGCTTCTTCACAAAATGGATGGAAGTGAGTTGTCTGATAGTGCTTGGCCAAGGGATCTTTAGCAGTTGGAGCCATTTCACAGAGCTCAGAGGCTGGCTTCGTCTGCAGACCGAGCTCTGGCTCTCTGGAGCTTCTCCAGCCCAGATAACACACTGCCACATAATGGCTCCAGTTTATTTCCTCTCAAACCTTCCAATCTTCCATTTCAGTCCCTGCCCCTCCTCCTCCTGGAGCTCTCCCGCTCTACATACCAAAGATGCAAATCAATTAATCTCGCCACACATTGGCTTGTCTTGGTCCAACTCTCTCTGGTGGCCTATTAAAATCATCGTTTGTGGGAGAAAAGCACTAGAATGTTCTGGATTCAGAGAAGTCGATTTGTACCGTGAATCATTTTGGGCTCGCTGTAACCATCTGTATGAAAAATAGTTTTGAGTGTGAACGAGGGCTTCCTCTGAGCTGCAGGCACACAAGCTGTGGTTACAGTAGAAAAACAAGAGCAGAGATCAGGGCCCTGCTTCTGTTGTTCCATCATGTAAAATAATGTGTGTCCGTGTATTTTGTGTGCTGAGTGGTTGGGTTTTTTTGTGGGGAAAAAAGGAGCTGAGTTTAGCCAAAGAACTGAATTTAACTACAAACTCAGACTGTTGTAGCAGGTGTATAGTTTGCAGCGCCCATATAGGCTTCAGTGTAAGTTGAACTCCTCCTGTGTTTGTCTTTCTGTTGATGTGTGTATGTCCAGAGGAATCGTCAGACACGGTGAAAGTGGCTGCCTACATCCTCATCGGAGTGGGTTCCTTGTCAATGGCCATGGGCTTTTTTGGCTGCATAGGAGCCATCTACGAAATCCGTTGTCTGCTGGGTCTGGTAAGGAATTACGCTCACTTTAAGCTCCAATGCTAACATGCAACGGCTTGGTTTCATCTTCTAAGGGGCAGACATGGGAGTAACACCCTCCCCACAGCGAGATAAGGCAGTTTAAAACGTACTGCATGTAAAATGCATGTAGGATCTGACTACAGCTCAGCCATTACCACACAGGAAATGAAATGTCGCTGTATAATAAAGGAAATGAATAGATTTAATTTCCTGTCACCTCACTCTAATGTTGAGTTTCTAGTAAAGGCATAAAATGCCCCCCCCAAAAAACTTATGTATTTAGTTATTGTATCTGTTTGCATGAAACATTCACCTAATTGCACCTGCTTGAGATCTCAAGCTTGGCTAAGAACACATGATAGATTCCTGCTGACAGTAAAGCCCTTTCGCATGTCTGCTTATGTGTGGGCCGGGGCCTCGCAGCATGTGTGGATTTACAGAGGGGAGGGGGGTGACAGGGATAAAGCCAGTGAGATGTAGGGGGTACAACAAGAGTGGGGATGGGTGCGTGACCTCTACTGCATTAAACCTGCTAGGGGTTAACTGAAGAACTGCTGTGACCTACTTCTCCCAGTGACAGTGACCAGCTGGCAGAGGACCCCCCCCATCCCACACACACACACACACACACACACACACCACCTTTACACTCAGGGAGGATATAGATAAGGCTGTGGAAGGATCTTTTTTTAAAACTCATTATAAAGCTCTGTAAATCTGAGGCTAGCTGCAGATTCTGGTGATAATTCTCTGCAGTTTCATCACATCACAAGCAATCCATGAATTGAATTCCTTTTCTATTTTCACATAGTTTTCACATTGCCATTTGATACATTTAATTATATCCTGCAGTATTGTCAGTGTTTTAATGGTAAATGTTGTTATACTGACTATATACCAAAGGAAAATTCCTTTATCCCCCACAGTACTTCACCTGCCTCCTGCTCATCCTCATCGCCCAGGTGACTGCTGGAGTTCTCATTTACTTCCAAAGAGATCGGGTAAGACACTACTTCAAATGTACTTCAATCAATCAGATTTTATTCCTTGCCTTCTTACTTTATAATACTTTATAATTTCTCCTGCTGTCTCTACAGTATGTGTTTTTTAGTCTTCTGTTTACTCTGTCCTAATTTGATCTTCTTTCACCTTTTAAACGCGTCTTCTCATGTCCTCTCCCTCCCACCTCCCTTCCTCCTGCTGGTGCAGCTGGGGCCTACTGGGTTTTAGTGCTTCCCCACTTCACAGCTGTGACCGGCTGCTTACAGGTCTTAGCTAAACCTGTTGCAGGGAGCCCCCTGCATCCTGTGACGACTGTTTCGTACCTCGACAAATGGAAAGTGACAGGATGTCAGTTTGTGACTGATGTGACGTTGGATGCTAGTAGAAAGTGAGATCAAGCAGGTGTGCTTAAGGAGATGTGTGACAACTATTGAGGAAGTAGAAAGCAGGCTCTTATACTGAATATTTCCACTGGAGGTTTTTGGTTTTTCGTGGTGAATGAGTGTTGCTAAAGCTGTGGTCATATGCTGACATAGTATGTCTAACACTTCCTTATCTAAGACAGACATGATCAACCCCAAAAACCACTTTCTGCTAAAGTATTTAATGAAACAGCGCCTCCTACAGGCGCAATCACCAACTCACCAGTTGACGAGTATGTTTCAGTCTTTGCTGAGTTAGAGTGACAGCCTGTTTTGGAAAGAACTAAACTGTTTAAAGCCTTTGGTAGAAAGATAAATAAGCCCAGGGAGGAAATCTAAGTCATTAAAAATACTCAGGAAAGGGCAAATTAGAACAAGTCAGACAGGTCAGAACAAACCACATATTGTCACTGTTCAGTGAAAACCATGTCTCAAAAATGGATGATTTTGAATATTTCAGATAAACTGAAGGCTGAAATGTTTTGTGTTCCAGAAAATCCTCCTAATTCCTAAGCTAAATAAACCACATTTGACATTTTGGAGATTTCACATGACAGCAACAGTATGAAATATGTACTGACACTACAATACTGTTCAAGAGCACACAGAGGATCACAGGTGAAAAAAGAAACATCCAATATGACAGAATACATCCAAATAAATAATATGTTTTTTATGATTTTTTACAAACATTAGCATTTGGGCATCTTTAACTGGTCACTCAAGACACTTTTTAAGTTACCAAATACACCATAAATCACCATAAACATCAAACAGGTAGGGTTTGAACTCTCCTTCTGGGTTTTTCCTCTAAAACCTTTTCTATTGACTCTGGGGTCAAATCAATAATAGCGGCGTGTTTGCACTGTGTGTGTGTGTGTGAAGGGAGAAATCACTTCTCCGACCAGTTTCATACTTCTAAACATGGCCGTTCCCTCCCAGGATATAAAAAGCTTCACACCTGTAGCACTCAGGGAAGCTATTGTCGCCCTTTCAGCTGTTAGCCCTCCAGCGTGTGTGCTTGTGTGTACCCCCGAGAGCACGTGTGTGTGTGTGTGTGTGTGTCTTTAGCTTTAGATTCGCTCCCTGTGTTTAAGGCTTACCACAGGGCAAGGGTGGTGCCCTTTCCCAGAATAGGGTGAGGTTCTCACTCGTCTCCTGCAGAGCTCTGAAGATACATGCTGCCACCGCTCTGTGGTCTCACACATAAACACCGAGTCATGCTCTTACTAAGCTGCATTTGTGCGAGGTTTCGGCCCAGCATGGTAGTTCGCAGGGCAAAACCACCTGAGGTGTTGCCCTAAGAAACATTAAATTCAGATGTTACGAGTACATTTTAGAATAAATATTTAGTGTCGGTTTGTTTCGTTTCTTTTCTTCAACACTGTCTCTCTACAGTGCACCAAAGAATGATTTCTCTGTGGACAATCCTTTTATGCCTTGCATACAGACAAGCACCCGCGTACTTTTTACAGCTTTTTACAACTATTGTATTTGTATCAACTAAAACAAGTGATCAGTGTTGGTGTGACACACAATCAGTGTCGCTAATGTATTCTCATCTCATTTCCAGTTGAAAACTGAGATGTCCAGCATCCTGAGGGGTATAATAATCAACTACACCGGCCAGAACAGGACCACTGAGCACACCTTCGACTACGTTCAGAAGACGGTGAGTTGACTCTTCAACCAAGACACAAGCAAAAAGTCTAACGTAATCGACCATTTGAAAAGCCTTTTTTCAAGCTGTCTTTCCAGTTTCCGTTCAGTGCTGAAAATTAAAATGAATCAAACAAGTCTGCTGTAATACAGTGACCATTCACAGAGAACAACATCCCATGACAATAGGAATATATGCTACATGGACACATGAACAGCAGCAGGTTGGATTAACAGAGTTGTTATCTAAAGTGAGTCTTACAGTAACACGAGTGCATATATTTATAGAATGGGTGTCTCTCTCCCGTGTGAATTGAACTCTTAACAGTTCAGATCATTTCATCGTAATGCTGCATCGGCACAACGTTGGTGGAATCGGAACAACGGGAAAACTTTATCATTTAAATGGCCTAAATCAGCTTTTATATTAAATGAATCAATTCTTAGTATAAGTGTTAGGTTTTATTTAGATGTAACTACCAACAGGTTATCAAGTATCCAAGTAATACATTTACAGGTGATTGGAATTTTGTCAAGGGTGCTCAAAACAATGGAAAATAACATTGAAATGGCTCAACAGCAACTTTGTCACTACTCCTGCTACTCTTCTGTACTGAAGGAACAGATCCTATGAAAATGTTTGACTGCGAGGTCTGCGGGTTATCCTGAATAACATTGAGACATTGTTTTAAGAAAAGTATGTTGCTGTTAAGTTTCAATGCTTTGAGGGGAACAAACAAAATCCCATTCACTTATGTTGCCTTCTGGCTGGCAGCAGAGGTTTCAGAGAAAGATATCTCAGAATCGCAGCACACTTTCTCACAGAAAGTGAGAAAATGTGTTTTGTTTTATTTGTTGTACTTTGGATGAACTGACTCATTGAACTAATCGGCCCGTAGCAAGTCAAAACAGGTCTGCTGAAGTCAGATTGTTCCATGCTCTGATCAAGGTTATGCATTTTCGTCACTATCTCCATCCTCCTTCTCTCTCTCCCTTTCCTCCTGATCTTTCTGAACAACACTGCAGCCAAGAAGAGATCGCTCTCAAACGCCACAATTGAAAGGCTCGTTCACTGAGCGACTCGATTTGCTAGTTTTGTCTTCGTCTTCTTTATTTTACCATTAATGTGTCCCTCCTCTGCTCCTCCTCTTTATCTCCTGATCTTTGGACTCACGCCCCGCCTCTCTTTCACGTCACCAGATGAAGTGTTGCGGATGGAACGGTCCGGGCAACTGGTCGGAGAACATTTTGATCAAGAACAGCTCCCAGGTCCTCTACTCGTGCTCCTGTCGCAATGAGTCCCTGCCTGGCACGGATGTAAAGGACGTCGGCCTGTGTGAGCACCTGTCCACAGAGCTACCCACCTATACAATGGTACATAACACTCAAATCTGCGATGTTTCTGCGCTAAGGTTGAAAATCTATTTTAAAAATCATAATTGTGAATTTACTGAATGGCTGTTATCCACTTTTGCCATCTGAGTTCACTGCAGTATATGTGGATACATTTTTGTTATAAATTAGCATAATTCTATAAGTCCTTCCAACCTATGACCGTCATCATTTTTGTGGTCACTCAGTCACTCACTCCGGCATCATTTTGGTTGATCAGCCATGATTCATTCACTACACAGACATGTTGGATATCACTTAGTTCGGCCCTTTTCGCTTTCATTCACAAAACGTTTAAGTGGTGCCACAAAGGCGAACATAACATTTGAATGTATTTGAATCTTTTGTCGGCTTAACATTAAAGCTTGGGTGTGGGACTTCTACATATAAATGAATGTCCGTTACATTGAAGCGGTTGCCAGGCGAGTTCAGACAATGCTGATTAACCCTACCACCACCAGATAAATCTCTCTGTATACCGACGTTTTTAAATTTGGTGTCCACGGTGACCTTCCTGCACTGGTAGTAATGCGTTTCACGTCGACCGGCAGCGACCGGTTTGCCACAGAGCCACGTTGAGGGAGAGCCGCATAAACTGAAGTCCAAAATGATTTGCGTAGACTTCCGATAGTTGTCTCTACATGGCTCTGCTTTACCACAGCTGAGGGGAGAAACTGTAGTGATGGTGTGGGCAGCCACACCCAGGAGAAAAACCTAACAAGTGTTCAAGTTCAAGTTTCTGAGGCTCCAGATAAAAAAGAAACTGGGCCTTCAGAGGAAGGATTACAGTCCAAAACAGAAAGCGATTGGCCGTGAGGACAACGTTAACTTGATCTTTGACAGGTTGGTATTTGTAAAATATTTGGATTAGGCAATGTCGCTGTTGCATTTACCTAAATAATGCATTATTGTCTTGGAACTGTGTACATTCGAGCGAGCTCCCCTGTAGGCACAAGACATAAGACGCATCAGCAGTTTGTGTAATCACTCTCACTGCCGGAGGGAGGAGACAGAAGTTCTGCACTGCAGCTTTTTAGTATTTATGATTATGACTGAAACATCGGGCGGTAAGTGAGCTCTAATACGTTCTGACAGCCACAGGAAGTCCTGCCTGACACAATGTTGTATTGTCGTCTGTAATAAATGCTACCCAGATCACCTGAGGTTTACATGAATGAACACGCCCTGGTCCGTGTCACTTCAGCTGGGTGAGCAATGTTACAGCACGCCTTCATTGTTCTCACCTTTACGCATTACGCAAGTCGGTTTGACTCGTGTTGCGCAAACCCCGCCAGCTCGCCGTGGTCGCACTTAATCAGCGCAGTGAATACCAACTGCTGGGGCGCGTTGTGCTGCGTTCAAACGCCGGTAAAATGCCATTGTTCTGTGGCTTGGTCTGCGTGTTTTAGAAACTGTTCTCTCTCTCTCGGCTGTTTTCTTCAGCGCAGCTAAGCCGTGTTATTCTTCCCCTCCCTGACTCAGTCCAAAGCCAGCAGTCGTGTTTTGAAAAGGCTCTGTTCATGTCCGGCTGGGATCACGTAGCCATCCATCTCCCCCCCACTCTTTCCATGTCTTTCTTAATCTCTCTCACTCTCTCTTTCTCTTTCTCCCTTCGTTCTCTCTTCTAGGGCTGTATGACCAGCGTGGAGAAATGGTTCCTGCACAACTCTGGAGTTATTCTGGGAATCTGTGTCGGTGTAGCCGTCATTGAGGTATCTATCTCTCCCAGACTATCCTTAAAGGATGAGTTCAGATTTTTCTTTTCTCATGCCATGTGTACTGTATGTGGAAAGAGTTCACTGTTACCATTCCCCCTGTTCATACCGGCCATGAATCAGTCTCTCCCTGACCACAAAAGACGGGGGACTAAATCCACACACACACAAAAAGAATTCTTAGTTTAGCCAAAGTTAATACGAGGAAGGAATAGAGAGGACAGACACCACTCTCGTGTCTGCCTGTTAATTATGACGCTGCAGCAGCTTAACTCTCTGCAAAAAAACGAATTAGCACATTCCCCAAAATGTCGAACGGTTGTTTGACCGAATCAAAACGTTATCTTGTAAAGTTAGCTATTTAGAACAAAGTTTCTTCTTTGACTTTCCTATGGCAGTGTTTCCCTGCTGAGCCAAGGTGAAGGCATGTGAACATTGTTTTAAGACAGATTTGAAAATCTCCAATGTGCAGTAGTTTTGCATGCTTACTGTAGTGTGTGCGTTTCCACCTGTTTTTTTATGTGCATTTTCAATTTGCACATAAGAAACTTGAGAGAAAACACTGAACATTTCTGTGAAAGTTTATCTACATTAACCAATTCCTAACATTTGCCTAACTGTAGTGGATTGAAATGCACATTTCCTTTTGCCGCTGAGAATGGGCCCTAGATTTGGATGAAAACCTGGCTACTGTTGTGTGCGCCGCTGGTCAGTTTCAACTCTGATAACTAAGTTGACAACTCCATTTCCTCCAGCTCCTTGGGATGATCCTCTCCATGTGTCTGTGCAAGAGTGTCGTCCAGGAGGATTATACCAAAGTACCGAAGTACTGAGCTGAAGACAGATCCAGCTTCACACCACGCACAGTTGGGTGGACTCTTTCCCCCCCTCTCTCTCTCTCCTTGTCTTACAGTCTTATAAACACACACACACACACACACAAATGAAGACAGCTGTCCCCTCAATTTGAGCTTCTCCTGCTTTGACAGCTGTGCAAATTTCACATGCCCCATATGTCCCACAAACACACACACACACACACACACACCTTGATTGACACACTTGATGGACACACACAAGTCACACAAATCATTGGCGTATCATCATTTTGTGTTTTTTAAGGAGACGTCATGTTTGATGTTTTGGTGGAAGCCTGAGAATCTTGCGGTTTGATACTATGCAAATGTTCATTCATGTGTTGTTTGGTTTTCCTTGGCTGACCTCAATGAAGCGCTTAACTTAACATGGTAGTAGTAGAGAGAGCACTTTAGTGACATTTGGTGAGCTGAAAGCCGGGGCATGGAGATGAGAGGGAGACGGGAGGGTGTGGGTGGAGGATTAATGCCACTATGTGATCCTGTATTTTTGTTGCAGAGGGTGGAGGAGAGGCCCAGGGCTGAGCCAGGGCAGGGCTGCTGTGGTGGAGGTTTTGACTTCTTTCATCGGCTCCTTCTTGTACCCAGTAGCCCTGATATTAACCTCCGTTTACACCCACGGCCACCTCCTCCTCCCTCCCAGTATCCATCATCTGTTAGCATTTCTAAATCACGCCTCTGTCCTTCTCTCGGGTGTGTCTGACTGGTAACCAGTAGCTTTCCAAAATGACTAGTATTGCATGAACAAAGTGTGTATATGATGTTTTGAGTGAGTATTTTTATTTCGTTTTGTTCTTCTTTTTTTTTTATATTCTCATGTCATTTCTGTTGTTTTAGTTTTTTACAACTGTACATATGACTTTGGTACGGGATTATGGCACTTCAGTGCTTGGTCAGCGTTTTATATTGGAAAGCTGTCACCCACATGTTCTTGTTTTAAGAGTCCTATTGTTCTATGTTTCCTGTCTGTTGTTTATGATGTACAGAATGTGGCTGCCACAGCAGCTCGTCAGCACTATTTTGGTTTGAATCAGACAAATTGGAACCCTTATAGAGTGAATCTGTCATCGCTCTCGAAGCTATAGTTTCAGAAACAGGTCATTTAAAAAACAAACTCATTTGAACAATAGGTGTCTGACAAAGTTACTGACAGCTCTTTTTTATGCCTTGTCAAATTGGAAACATTCATTTAACTTAATGAGATATGAAGGTTTTTTATCGTGTGTTAAAGATATTTTTACATTTTTACAAAAAAAAGAAAGATTTTGTTAAGTAGAACAAATATATGTTGACCTGTAAGCCATGTTTAAAAAACAAACAAATGTTTTTTTATTATTATTGAGAACTATTAATAAACCTGAACCCACTAGAATTCATTTTTTCCTGTTTAGTATTTTTTAAAACCTGGTTAAATGGTGTTAACAGAAGTTAAAATGGAGCCTTGTGTTTTTTCATATGGGTTACTGTTTCATCTTTTCTGGTCAGTTGTCAGGTGTTGTACCTAAAGCAACCAGAAGATGGCAATACGTATTCAACAGTGTCACAAGCTCAGACAAATGTATTTGAATAAGATTAAACAGCAAAGTTAGTATGTTGCGGCGTTTTAGGTGTAAAATGAAAGATTCTTCATCAGCTGATTATGTTTTAAAAACCTGATTTGTAGAAGATGCAGGTTTAATTATGGGCTTCATGCAGATTGTTAAGAAAGTGCTTATTTCACTAACTTCCCATTTCTACATCCCTAAGCTAATTCATGTCTTTTTCTTTTATATATATATATATTATTTCTCAATTTAGTCTTTGTATTTTCTTGTTAATTTAGTCTGACTACCCTGTGGCTGAACCGAACAAAGAGCTCCACATGATAAGAGGATTTTTCCTGCAGTAAATACAAAAGAGCCCCTCTCGTAAGATTTAAGTGCAATGACTCTCATCGAGGAAAGTGAGCCTCGTGATGTCATGTCGTGCCAGGAGCTAATACCTCACCACTTACTCACCAGCACTGCTTTTAAGCAAAACAACACAATCGCGGCACGGACGTTGCTGCTCTAATCCACTGTTGTCCAAGACACTTAACCTCAGTATAATGAGTACAGCTTTAGTGTTCTCTCAGGAGGCTTTTTCAAGTTACTCAACAGAGCCACATCTCGTCATGGAGCTCAGTCCATGCTGTGTGCTTCAAGAGCTGAACTTCAACTTCTCATTTAAAACACGTTATCGGACTTCAGAACAACATCTGTGGCCTACACGAAGAAAGAAATCCACAAACTGGATTTAAGATCCCAAAACGTTATTGGACAAAAACAAAAGGCAACATCTGAATTTGTCTGAAGATGTCACCGTGGGCTTTTTATCTCCATTATAGAGCTGCAGCGATCACTCGATTAATAAATGATATCTATATTGATATTCAAGTCATCATTTTAGTTATTGTTTAAGCAAAAGGGCCAAACATTTGCTCTTTGCAGCTTGTCAGATGTGATGATTTGATGCTTGTCTTTGTCATACGTGATGGTAAACTAATCAAGTTTGGTTTTTAGATTGTTGGTCGGACAAAACGAGACATATGAAGACGCCACCTTGGACTCTTAAGAAATTGTGATGTTCATTTTTTACTACTTTCTGACACTATATAGACGCAACTATTCCTCAAGTAATCGAGAATGAAAATAATGGTAATTGCATCCCTAATAGATTACTCGGGAAACAAATCACCAGATTAACTAGTTATGAAAAAATAGTTGCAGGCTTAGTGTACTTTGTATGGATTTTTCTTTATATGCAGGCTGTGGAAAACTAAGTGGGCCTATGAGCAGGATAGTGTGCTGCTGCTGCTGCTGCTGCTGCTGCTGCTGGGCTCATCAGATCACACACACACACACACACACACACACACACACACTCACACACACACATTGTCTGGGCCAAACACAATGAGGAAGGAAAGCTTCCTCTGTTTTTTTCCACATAACTGTCAGTCAGTGAGTCCAGGGCAGAGGAAGGGGGACAGATGATGATGCCACTGAGACCTGATGAAATAAAAGGATGAATAATGAAGAAGTCAAGTCCACGTGTTCGCTACACAGTAAGCAAGGTATGAATGCACTTTATCCCACTGCATAGAGCTCATGCATACACATGAGATGTATTTACCATTATGTTCCCTCTGTAACTATTTGTCTCCCCGTCAATGTATGTTTTTAGTCATCTCTCCACTCCGTTGGTGTTCATCAGCTCAGGTGGTGGTGGTGGTGGTGGTGGAGTGGGGGGGGGGGCTCTCTGCGGTTGCCCCACTGCCCACTCTTCCTCTGAGCATCCTGTTCACGTTGTGTCATAACCATCTTCAGGCAGCACCCCCCCCCCCCAACATTCCCCTCGCTCACTCCGCGATGGAGCCCTACCTCCACCTGCATACTGACCCATCTGCCTGCTCCCTTCCTCCTGCACAGACCCTGTTTTTAATCTCAGGGATCATACACAAACAAACAGTGTGTGCACTCCCTCGCTTACACATCCACGTCTGATAGATATGTATAATAACATAACTAGCCGTGTCTCTCCCCTGTCTGGTGCAGATTACTTTTAAGCCCGAGGAGCTCTAATCAGAAATGAGCAGTATGAGTCACAGCGCCCATGTATGAGATGGAAAGGGGAATAGCGTAGTTCCATTAGCTGTTTCAATTGTTTCTGTGATAGGCTGAGAGGCGGCAAGTGGCTGCAGGTCAGTGGGTGTCCTCCACCTCGTTTCCTGCCCAGAGGCTTGTAGAATCCAGCACCGGCAGAGGAATGATATACTGACTCACACTCAGAGCCACCTTCCTTTCTCTCTCTTCCTCTTTATCCCTCCCTCTCTAATTTCTCTTGCGGGCTAATCCAGTGTGATAAGAGCAAGTTCCCCTCTCCATGTGGCCTCTTTGGCCCACAGAGAGGAAAGACCTCTGAAATCACTCAGCTCCACACTGCCTCGCCAAACAACTGGTGAACATCAACAATATCAGTCTGTGAAACCCACTGTTTTCACTCCTGTCCGCTTAGATGGAGGTGAGAGAGAGAGAAAGAGAGGGGGAGATGGACAAGAGTTGACAGAGAGAAAGAGAAACTACAACTGTGTGCCAGTTACTTACATATTCCTGCAAAGAAAGCTGATTTCCAGTGGTAGTAGTATGTTTACTCAAGTACTGTACTTACTGTAAGTAAAGAATTAAGGAACTTATTGAATTGTTTGGTTGGCTTGGCCACATGGATGTTGCCATTGATGACCAAGTTGTATTTGTAATGAGCAGTGTGGTATTACTACTTCTGTTAAAGTAGCTGAAAACCCGGCTGTAAATCTTAAATCTTCTTCTATAAGAAGATTCACAACTAAATAAGCATCACTATCAAAGGTAGTAGAGCTGAAACGATTACTCAGTGAATCAGTAAGTTGATTATTTTGATAATCGAGTCACTGTTTAAGTCATTTTTTTAACCAATAAGGCCAAACGTTCCCTACCAAGACGTCACTTTTAGATCTGGGAAACTGATAAATGACATCACCTTTTCTTCCATCAGTGTTCAGACTTTATCAAACCTGAGCAAACAAAACACGACTAATGAAACCTCTCATGTGAAAACCAATTGTTTGGCTGTAGATGGTGTGTTCAAGTAGGGTCCTGTAACACATAATAAGAAATCTGACTGGGAAGAAAATGTTTTCAGGGCCTTTGAGTAAACAGACAGCGGAGTAGTGTTCAGATTCAAATCTGAACACTACTCCGCTGTCTGTTTCTACAGAGATCACAGATTGCAGTAGCAGCTATAATGATGATCTGTGTGATCTGATGATCACACCTGAGGGCTGTGCTTGAGGTGCAAATTATCTCTCATTGTGTCCATAAATACCTCATAATCACACTGTAGTCTTTTGTACCAAACTGCGGCCACAAAGTTGTTGTATCAGTGCACCCCTCGAGCTATAATGAGCTATCTCTGCATTGACTAATTGAGGGTGTTTGCATGTGTGCCTGTATGTGTTGCTATACTGTATATACCTGGGCTTGTGAGTGTATGTGTGCTGGAGTGGGAGTTTATGTCTGATCTGATTGATGGAGGTGTTAGTGGAGGTAGCGCTCCCTTGATTGAAGCTACAGGCAGCACCAGGCTCCTCATTAACCTATGATAATGCACCTGTCACCCTGATATGAAAGCCTGGCAGCACATTTGTTGCGGTTGGCTGTTCTCGCTTCTTCTTTGCTTTTTTTGTTTTTCTCTTCGCCTGACTTGCCTCCCTGCTCCATCTATCTCTTTCTGTTTCTCTGAATATCTTCTGAACTCTTGTACATTAACACACACAAACACACACAAAGTACTGAGAGTGAGATTTGAAGTGAGAGTGTAATGACCTCTCCAAGTAAAAACAATAATGTTCATATGTATTGTGTGCTGTTTAAATATTTGGACAAATAGTATTTTGATGCCTTGGTCACACTGTTTTTGAGACTTTCATGCCAATAAAACCCTTTGAATGTGTTGAATTCAACTGAATTGAAGTAAGCTCTGCCATTTGGAGAGTCTTGCTGGTTAGAGGTTCTAGGTCTGTTCTAGGTCTAAGATCTGTTGTTCAATAACCCACCAGGACCAGGGTTGATAGAGGATCAACTGTTCAGCGTTTGTGTATGGACTACGAATGCACCGGCCTGTCTGAAATGGCTAACAGTATGTGCTATCACACAACATACGCCCTCTGAGTTGACTCATTTGGATGATTTGCTGGCTGACAGAGATGTGATCTCTCCTTCTGGTATGTGGTTCATTTTATCTCACAATAAGAAGACTGTTTCAGCCTTCCTTTAACTTAATACACCAGGATTGGGTTGTTTGTATGTGCAAACATGAACAAATGTGTGTGCTTTATAGTTAGTATTATTCAGTCAGTGTTGAATAAATGTGAAATATCTGATTATGCTAACGTTGTTAGGTAGGGCATTTAGCAAGACGTAAAAAACCTTTTATTTGATTTCTGTTGTGTTATTTTTGTAAAACAATCTTTACTTTATCAGTCAGATGGGTTGACTAAATTACTTTGTATCTCTTTTACTCTTCATTTTAAATGGGGCGTTTGCAAGCTAGCATTGGCTTTGTCAGTTTAGCTAGAATTATGCAACAGTTAGCCTACACCTCTCAGTTACCAGTGGTAGAAGAAGTATTCAGATCATTAACTAAGTAGCAATACCACAATGTAGCAATGCCACACTGTGAAAACACTCATATATTACTTAATCTAAGTAAAAGTAGTATAGTAGTGAAAAGATTTACTTAATATTTCAAAAAGTAAAAGTACTCATTATGTGTAAGTAGCATTTTATCATTGTAGCTGGTCATTGTGCACATTTTTACTAATTTATAGGCTGTTTGATAGTTTATTCTTTAACAATGCATCATATTTTACGAGATTATCATTTGTTTTTTATTGTCATTGCACATGTCACAGGTACATGGCAACGAAATGCAGATAGCGTCTTACCAGAAGTGCATAAGCAGTGAAAAAAAAATATGAATGTGAATATACAGGGTATGAGGTGATATATGTATATTTACAGTATATACAGAGTATGAGATGATATATGACTATTTACAGTATATACAGGGTATGAGGTGATATTTGTGTATTTACAGTATATACAGGGTATGAGGTGATATGACTATTTACAGTATATACAGGGTATGAGGTGATATATGTATATTTACAGTATATACAGGGTATGAGATGATATATGACTATTTAAAGTATATACAGG
>JAVQJD010035526.1:0-12212 GCA_036023655.1 Nannoperca australis
TTACTAGAAATAAAAAATAGACACTCTATATAAATGGAAGTTACCAATTACTGTTTGCTCAGCCGTTACAGATATTTGGTCCTCTGAGCTTCCACATGATACTCCGAGTCTGTAGCTGGCGAGAACAAAATGGCGGACCCTCGCAAAGTTAGTGTTCAGGCCGTGGGTGGAGAGACTCAGACAGGGTCTCATTATTATCCTAATGAGTCCCATTGTGATGTAGAAACGAGAGCAAATTCAGAATGGCTCGTTTGTTCACATGCTTTCTGATATAGGCAGACCACAGAAATATGACTGGGTGTTCTTATTTCACAGTTTGTGGGTAGGTATGTACTGCAGATACCCAGATATAAGTGCAAAGAGACTGAAAAGTGTTTTTTTTCATGTTATGTTCCCTTTAAGTTAAATTAAAAATAGTTATGTTCACATCTGCAGAGGGAATCAAACTATAATTGGTTTTAGTCCACTGGGCAAAAATATTTTCGGTGTATAACATGTTTGCTAGTACTGTAGGGCTACTTCAATACATTTTGTTTCAAAGTACCCTAATCTGTCTCTCAGGCATCATATAAATGCCTCTGTCTTGTCTGGAATAGGCAGATCCCACACCAACCGTAAGTCTAGCATTAACCAGCTATAGCCTTAACTGAAATCAAACCTGAAAATCTGATGATTGACATGTTAGGGGCTTTGAGGAAGACCTGCAGGCAGACACAGTTTGTGGTTTAAAAAAAGAAGCAACGCACCATTCTGTCTCTCCTTTGCATATTTTATATATCTACGTACAAAAGTAAGTCATTTATCAGGGCGTGCTCGTAGGCACACTGAAAAATATGCTGGAAATTAAATTAATGTCCTAACTTTATTTAATTTCTAGCACTCACCAGTATTGCTCTTGATGGGCTGTTGGTGACTAAACTATATTTACGACTTAGAAAGAGGTACTTCAGTGATGTAGTATCACATGTCCATAAAGTTAGGGGACTGGGAGGTGGATTCAAAATCTGTCAAACTGACTTTAAGTCCCTGGGTCAAGCTTCGATAACACTGATTCCTACATTTTCCATAATGAAACTCAATAGTGTATTTTGTTGGACCCAGCAGGGACTATACTACTGAAGGACAATTTACTCATTGCGGTTTGAATCAGTGGAGTGGCCCTTTTTTGTGTGGAAAAAGTCCACACATATGCTATTCTACATCTCAGTGAGCATAGCTACATGTTCTAGTCCTGGATTACAGTACAATGATAATAGGTATTCTACACACAAGAAACCCCAATATTTTGCACAAATCTAAATCCATGTCATCACTGAACTACTTAACCAGCGGGAGGACAAGAATTCACTCCACTCAGCTTATTCTGAATTTGAAAAATCTGTCAGTGACAATAAACAACAGTCAGTGTAGGAGACACTGTAATGTGCCTCCCTGATTTCTCCATAAAGGTACAAAGTCTTCTCTTTAGGCTTTTCTCATTATAAAATAATCTTTTAACGATAACAAAATACTGACATGGTGACAGAAACCAAATGTTCACCCTGCCAAACGTTTCCATTTATAGCTCAGACACATGCTTCCTTCGTTAATGATTCACTGATGTCCTGTTTGTTATAGTGACTGCAGCACTGTACACTCTTGGCACAGAAAAATGTTTTGTAATCAACATGCACTGAAACTGAAACCTTTTTTACCTTCACTGTGCAATGCCCTCCGGTCAGTCCAGCAAAAAGCACCTAATGACTCTGTCATTCCATAAACATTAATACCAACAAATAGTCTAAATGGTAATTATACAAAATTATGGAATAAGTGGTAGAAAGACAGAGAATAGCAGTTACTATGGTAACTCCACCATGTGGCTGGCCAGCTTGTGAGACATGAGTCTATGGAAAAAGATCAATGTGCTGAGTCCCTGAGGACACTGCTGTGGAATTGATGACATGTGACTGCTATTAGACTGCTATTAGCTGTATCGTTAACTTGCTCATGGGACGTTTTAGTCAGACCATCTACATAACTTTGTGCTCAAGTAAAGAATTAACTAGCTAAACTGGCTATGAATGTTAGGAGTTGATTTATCTAAAAATTAAACTAATGTCGTTTCAGTCAGCCATGTTCCCCTAATTATTTGTTGGGACTACAATGTATTGTGAAGCCACAGCATGTCTAACTTCTAATGGATTAGGTAAGTGAATATGTATTTATAAATGTATAAATATATTTAATATTTTTATTGTAACACACTAGATGATTCAGTCAAGACCCAGGACCACACACTTGGCGTTCTGCAGCAGAACGTGTCAAGCAACAACTGGTGAAGAGCAACCAGGTACTATTGGTGTATGAGCAACTTATGGCAAACACATTTAATGACTATATACAAACTGAGGAGGTTTCTAAGAAAACTAATGACTGTCCTGACCCAATTAACACTTCACCTATATATCTAGTCTGAATCAGAGATACCTGCCTGGTGGTGCTCCTTTAGGGCTGCTACACCTGATCTACACAGATTTATTTTGTGTGCTAATTTGATCAAAATGAACATTATGGAATCTCTGAACACTAGTGGTGCTACAGAGCAATGTTTTAATGAGCACTGTATGGTTACAGAGACTACAAGAAAGAAATCTAAACAGATGTCAGTATAAAGTAAATGGTATGGTCCAAATTATAATCAAACATTGGTCGTTAATGATAAACACCAAACTAAATTTATAAAAGAAATATGGGAAAACAAGAAAGTGAAGCAAAACATGTAGAGGATACATCATATGTCCTTTATATGGAGGGATGTATTCTTTCTTTTTTTAAATCACACCCGTTTTAAAGTAAGCTGTAAAATAGATGTGTTACAACAAATGCTGGGATATTAAGTCTCTATGAGATATATGGTACTTTATCGATATATGGTACTTTATTGCTGTAATTTCTCTTAAGTAATTGTACCAGGAAGTAATAGATATTTAGTTAATATTATTTTAACAACAGGTAAAAAAAAAAACAACTATTACAATAAATTGGAGACGACAAATGGGACAAATTCTGAATGGAACAATCAACTCATATCTTGAGACTACAAGAAGGACAACTGCAGGAAAAATGAGATGAAAATTATTATTTTATAAAAATGCCCCCCTTAAAAATGTACTGAGCCTGTTGTAAAGAAGTGCAGGGCTGAAACACTAGGAAGTGTACAAAAGACAGTAGAGTAAAAAAAGGATAGTTTTTTTAACTTTAAGCCATCACACTGACATGGTTTGTTACACAGAACCATCTGAAAAGTCGTCAATGGAAATGGTTTGGAAAAAGGCAGGCCCTTTCAAAAAATACAGGTGATTGGATGAACTATCTGCCTATCATTATCTTTTATGGGCTTCATCCAATCACATCAACACACCATATGGAGAAGCTGAAGCCAGTTGTGAGAAGATAACAAAACTTATTTTGAAATCCCTACAGTGGCGTTCTTTGGTGTTCTTTCAGTGAAGAAATCCTCTCCAGGTGGTTTAGCAGCATCTACACTAATCTCCGTAGGAGATACTATTTTGTTTCTGAACAAACCGTTGCTTCTTGCTGTTGTCATACCTAAACCACGACTGTAGCTTCCTGTGGCTCTTCATAGGATACAGAATCACTGTGGTTCCGCCACAAACACATAACCTGGCAAGATGGATTCTCGTGATCTTGTGAAACCAGCTGCCTCACAAGGTAAATCATGGTCATGATCATGAACGTCCGATACATATGTAGAAGAAAGCACAGCTCACACAGAGCAGAGCACCGTGCTGTCTTTGATGTGGCTCTGGGTTCATCCCTCTTTATTACCCTGACCTACATCCAGCTTCTGGCTTGTTCCTGTTGCATTACCTCACCTCAGCTCACTCTCCAAATGAACCCCTCCAAACCCCAGCACAACACAAGGAGGAGTCTGTCTCTCTGCAACATGTCCCCATGGAACCTTTTACTCTGCTCACACTGTGCTGGCCAGTCTGCACACTTTACAAAAGCACAAGGAAAGTCGTTTGTCAGAGTGGGTTCACTGCAACCTCCTCACCTCCATGATGACTTCAGAGAACACAGAGACATGAGGGACAATCGAAGATAAACAGGAAATGATGGTGAGTTTGTGTAGTTCACACAGGACAGTCAGCAAGCTCTGTGTTGTTTTCTTTTCAAGCCCAATCAAAAAATTATCAATCAACTGTCAGAACAGAAACTGATGTAACTAAGTCAACCTGCAAAAACCTGGGGGTGATCATTTATCATTCTGATTGTCTAAGCACACCTCTCGAGTGCTCCATCTCTGTTGAATTAGTTTTTACATGATTCATGCTACATGACGAACTTTCATTGCTACGCTGTTGACACACAAGTTTATGTATCTGTAAAAGCAGAAACACATTTTATCTTGTTTTGGATTTTTTTCGAACAAAACCTGAAGAAGATCAGCATGCAGTTTTAAGGTGGATTATGTTCTGGTCTATTTTTTTATTTTTTGGTCAGGCACAGTAACTCTAGGGTCTTGTCATCACTATGACAAGCATCCAGCAGACACTCCAGGAAGTCACTGCACCTGGCTACAAATAGTTACAGGCATTCACTTCAGGTTTTGTATGGATTTAAAAAACGAGATATAACATGTTAATGAGCTTTAGAGGTGCTGGTAGGTGAATTTTGTTTCCTTTGGACAAAGCCAAGCTAGCTATTCTTCCTGTTTTAAGTCTTTATGCTAAGCTAATCTAATCGGTTGCTGGCTATAGATTCATATTAAAGTACAGACATTAGACAGATATCGTGAGACGGATATCATGTCCGTACATTGCAATTCACTTGTTAGTCGGCAAGAAAGCAAATAAGCATATTTCCCAAAATATATAACTATTGCTTTAAATCATATTTCTTCAACACAAGAAACACTAACTATACTTGTGATGATGTAAAGTTACATAAAGATTTACTGCCCTATTTCAATGATTTGGATGGTGTCTGGAAATTGATCCATTGTGTTGTTCTGGCATATAAAAAGAAAAAACTATAACATATATATAAGAATAACATTTTATTTTATCTAATGATCCCAATAAAACAAACTAAATAAGTAACTAAAATAAACATCTGGTATTCAGTGGAAGGCCATTGCATCAGTGTAGCTCTGCCACGTGCGTCTTACCTGCCAGGTCTTCTTTGGAAGAAGCGATACGAGGGGAACTGTTGCCAGGTTCAATCTTCAGAGACAGCCTGCAACACAAATGGTTTCCATCAGACACACCAGCCCACTGCTGCTCTCTGATTAACTGATAGTTACTACTGCCCAGACAGAAACACACACTAACTGTTGTGAGATCAATACCAGCAGTTCAATTAAAGAGTTAATTATTCAGAAAAGGATGCAGAAAGTTTGTGTCTGTTTTCGAACCGCATTCAGTTTATGTAAAGATTTTACATTTTAATAATTTATTTAAATTATTTATTTACCCAAGATAATTAAAGAAAGAAAAAGAAAAAAAAAGAAAAATATGATCCATGCCTAACTGTGCATTACTGACAACAGAGAACTGAGGATTCACACTGTCTAAAGCAGGTTGAGAAAAAAGGAACACTTGGCTCAGTCCCCTGGATCTATAAAGATACAGCTATGAAGTGAGTTTTTCTTATTACAATCAAATCACTGGTTAAATTCTTGTTTCAAGCCAGTTAAGATATTACAGCTACCAGTTTTAGTCTGGAATCAACTTTGACTGGATTTGCACAACAATTACTTGAAGCTTCTAATGGCCTACACAAGCAGTGTTTAAGCAGCATTTTTCAGTTGTCCATCCCCTGGGCTGACGGCAGGATATGCAACGACTTACGTTTCACTCACACACACACACACATTTTCCCCCTGTGTAATAAACACTGGAGCAAATAATTTATCAGGCTACACCTCTGCACAAACTAAGGTTGTCAGTAGGAACAGTTACCCTGTTAGCACATTGTGAAGGGCATGGTTGGTCAATATTACTGATTTGGGTTGTAATTTCTGGATTTGGTTTGTAATTTAAAGTTATGGAAAATCTACCTGGACGAACTTTGACCAAGAAGCAGACCTCCTGAGATCCATACACCCTATGGAAAAAAAGAGCTCTTTTAACTTTAATAAGCAGCCAAATAAGCAGATCTCAGCCAGGAAAATTGGTTCCAGTCCTGAGAAAGAAAGTAATTGAAATATATCAAACTGGAAAAGGTTACAGTGCCGTTTCTGAGACTCTGGGATTTCAGGGAACCACAGTAAGAGCAATCATCTCCAAATGGAGAAATCTCAGAGCAGTGGTGAATCTTCCCAGGAGAGGCCCGTCTACCAAAATTCCTCCAAGAGGGCATCAACACCTCATCCAGGAAAAAAGAACCCTTACAAACTCAGACAAACATCTGAGGAACTGCACGCTCACTCACCTCAGTTAATGTCAGCGTTCACAATTCCATCCATAAGAATGTGACTGGACAAAAATGGTGTCCAAGGGGGATTTGCAAGGTGAAACCTACTGCTAACCAAGAGAACATAAAGGCTTTTCTCACATTTGCCAAAAACACACTGATGACCCCTAAGACTTTTGGGATAATGTTCTGTAGACTGAATGCACTATCAGGGCAATTCCACTTTTGAATGGCTTAAGAGAAAAAAAACTAAGGTTTTGGGAAGTCCTGACTTCAATCCAATTGAGCTGCTGCAGGACCTTAAATGGGCAGTTCATACTCAAAAACCCTTCCAATGGCTGAATTAAAGCAAGAGTGGGCTAATATCCCTCCAAAGCAATGTGAAAGACAGATCTCCAATTATTGGAAGTCTTTGGTTTTAGTAGTTGCTGCTGAATGTGGTACAACCAACTTATTAAGTTTAGGGGGGCAATTACTTTTTCATATGGGTGATATAGGTGTTGGATAACGTTTTTCCTTCAAGAAATAAAATAATAATTAAAAAGCACATTTTGTGTTTACTCAGGGTTGTGTGTGTTATATTCAATTGTATCTGAAGATCTGAAACAATTAAGTGTGACAAATACACAAAATAGAAGAAATCAGGTAGGGGGTAAATACTTTTTCATGGCACTGTAGGTGATTTTTAGCTCAGAGTAGTGCTGACAGTGGGCACGCTTCTTTTCTCACTATTTGTGAATCTCTCCTACTGTCTGCACATGCTCAGTTGATCTACCAGCACAGTGAATAGTTTGAAAAAAAGTTGTACATTAGTAAATTTGATTATGCCCCTCATTACTGCATTTGGAAAGTATTTATTGAAACACTGTAGTTGGAAGGAACTGTGGGTAAAATTGTCATTAATTTATGAGAGTGGGTTTGGTTGTTATTATGGATGTTTAAAGTGCTGGCTCCGAAGAAAAACACAAGGGGAATGCCATGCAGACTTATAACATAATCTGTCATGTTTAATGTCCACATTACATCATACAATCAGCCTGGGTTCATCTGTTTCTCTGTGCAACACAGCTCAGAATATATTTAAAAAGACCATCTCATGGTCTGGAAACAGCTGCACTATACACAGATTTGATTAATTTGCTGACTAAAATGATTCATGTTAGAAACTTGTTATCTTAGCTTGTAAACTAGCTACGTTTCCATCAGAAAAACAGCATCCTATAAGATGAGTGCAGATGATGTTATGGCGGAGATACATTTACAGGGGTGTTTTGGCTGACTTGGATATTCAGCCTTATTTATTCTAGCCAGAATACACAGACAAAGAAATGCAGAGGAGAGAGAGCGGCTGCAGCTTTGTTAGCTGAGCAGGAGGACATGGCTGCCGGGGACCATCCCGAACCTCAGCTGGTGGTGCCTTTGCTCAAAATGTCCAAAATGGCAACAGAAACTGAATCATTCTGCCGCAATCAATGTTAGTGTGGGCCATTTTTGTTAGATGCTGTCACAGACACCAACCCCAGGAGCCTGTGTGAGTTACTATGCATGAAAGTTTTACCCTCTTGGACAGCGCTATGCTGGAGAGCTTCTTCATGATCCCAAAGATAAACTGTAAAAGACAACAAAGACCAGGGCGGATGATTGAGTGAGTAGTTTTCTCTATAGTAATGGCTATGGGCTAGGCAATGCTGATGGTAAAGTTAAAGCTAGGTGTGAAAAAGAAATGGTCAAACCAATTGGAATTGTGTTACTAATTATTAGCAGCTAACTTGCTCAGAGGGGTTAAAAGCTTGCGTGCAATGCATCCCAGTACATGTAGGTACTGCTGGTACGGCCCATCAAGCAGGACAAACTCTGTTTTTTCAGCCACATAGCACTCGCTGGCAGATGTATTTTTTCAAGTGACTCAAGGACAGCCACATGGCAGGCGGTGAAGCTTCCCTTGAAATTTAAATACATATGTATGCTGAATTTGTTTTTATTTGAGGTGAAATTAACGTGTTATTAGTATTTGGTAGACACCATTGGACAGAAAGAGAATGTTTCTAAGTAAGTTTGAAGGTTACATGATTTTGGCTGGATTTGCAGGAAAATCTCAAGGTCGCAACAGGATTCTTTCCCTTAGAGCTGAAGTTTGGTAGAAAATGGACAGGTACTCTAGAGGATGGTTCAAGCACCAGTTAGAATGAGGCAGACTAGGGTATGTGCTAGGACTGCTAACTGTCCACATAACTTGTTATCACTGTTAAATTTTTAGCAATGCTAGCATCACGGTTCTGTCTCTTGGTTCACCACTTTAGTCCAGACTTAATTATTTTAACAACTTTAGGATGGATTGCAATGACATTTGCCTAGAGGATGGATCCTAATGACTTTGGTGATTCTCTGACCTTACCTCTAGTGCAACCATGAGGCTGATATTTGTGGCTTTGAATAAAATATCTCCACAATTATAGGATGGACTGCCTTGAAATTTGGTACATGTGATCCCTCACCTGCCTTCCACTAGCAATTGCAGCAATTTGTGTTGGTTGGGATAAAGAACAACATGTAAGCTTTGCAGCTAATTTCCTTTGATTTTGGAAAAACAGCAAGGTTTATTCAAATGTAATATTTCCCAACCTGTCCCTTTACAGATGTACCAGTAGTTTCTCTCAGACTAATGCAGTGGTTGTAGTAACAAATAAGGATAGAATAAAACTAAAAATAGTGTGGCCCTCTTTAAGATCCAAACAATTATCTATGGCATTGTAGAAGTAAAGGAATAAGAAAATCTGCTTTAAAAAAAAACTTTAATAAACAGGCCCCTCTGGGGAGAGTCGAAAGGGAGGGAGAGATGTGTGGCAAAGATACTGCATGAGGTGAATTTGTGGCAAAAATCAAATTTGTGAAGTCATAACTTAACACACAGGCATGATGCACATTTTCAGATTAGGTGTGACTAGTCTCCAGCACAGGGTTAGTAACCCTAAACCTTTCTGGTTGTAGATTTTAGCTCTATCATATAAGGGTTTGATCCTATTTTTCCATTTCATTGTGTCCAACAACTGCTGCCTCCATCATGGGTGTAGCCAGCTGACCCCAAAGTGACTCCTGATTTAACACTTTATTGACTGACAGAGCTGATGACAGGCTCTGGGGACTCGCCTACACACGTGTTCTGGAGAAAAGCTCCACTCACATTTCAACTTAAATTCAAACGTACAGGTCTGGAAAGTGTATTTCCTCTGACTGATGTCAGTGTGTGCAGGTTAACGGTGCCTTCCTAAGGGCTCTAGTCATCTTCCAGCTTCCCATGGGTTCTTTGTTCGTCCCTTGCTGGCACATTTTACACTGCTGCAGAGAACCCATTTTATCAAGGTGGGTCTGTTAAGGTCTCACAGAAGGCGGTTAAATAGACACTGATGACTTTACGTCCACAAAATCCTTCCTAAAAGTGATTGTAAATGTTTTTAAAATGAAGGTAATTTGATTTGAGTTTGAAAAACTGCCCCAGAACTGGTGTACATCTATTTCTAGATACAACTGATAAAACCCCTACCTACTGTATATGTAATGTGAAAGGGGTTGCTTGTAGGGATGACTCCACAGACCATTATCACCAGACTATGGAGTTCCTCTGAGCCTCATTTTAGCCTCTTTCAGCTGATTGATTTGATATAATGGCCCTCAAACTCTGCCCTCATCAACCCACAGTGATGTTTTTTGGTGTGTGTGATATGGGTGTGTGTTTTAGTCCACTTGGACTGTGATTTTAACTGCTGGGTCAAAAATGACCCAAAGACAATCTTTGTACACTGTTGGTGTACAGCTGTGATGAAAATATAAACAAAAACAATGTTTCACTTTTTCTAATGGTGGGGTTACTTTATTTCAAGTTGAAAAAAGGTAATTTAAAGGGTTTTAGCTGCTATTAAACATAGTGGCCGGGCTCATTTTTGATCCGAAGACAACACAAGGGTGGCATTCTAGTGGTTGTTGACAACTTCTGGACTTCATGTGTTTCTGTTATTTCAACCGCTGAAGTGCTGACACACAAGCACATTGTATCTTCTGGTACGTCCTCAATACATACTGTATTGACGCAACTATAAGACAAGCTTTTTCCTTGAAATACATCTGATGAATGGAGTTGTCTTACAATCAGGGTCATCTTATATTTTGGTCAGTAAGGTACATAGTGAGCCGGTGTCTCATTATTTTCTCCTTGAGTGAAGGCATTTGTCCAATCAGGAGAAGCTAGGTAGAGTTTCCACCAATAGTGTGGTGGGTCTGTGTGTCGCCGCCATTGCAAGACCTGTCAATCATCACGCTAACGGACACTTTTTGAGGGTTACCGCCATTCTATAGGCCCAGCATTGCATCAGCATTGAGCTTCTGATTCTTCTGATTCGTCCTGATTCTTGGGAAATTAATTTCTTTTAAATAAATTTTCTGAGGTAAGCACATCTACAGAATTTGTTCCAGTCTGGGAGTAAAAGGGTATTTGACAGTTCTTGGGTTTGTAAAGTTACGTGAGTGTTAACTTTGCTCAGTCAGGAGGTCGTTTTGTTTCGCCCATGAAAAAAAAACAATTAGCTTATGCTTATAGCTCATTAAATTAAAGGACTGTGTATGAGAGGAATTTGGGTTGAGATCCCAATAGAATTCTCCGCGTGTGGCATACGCCGCCCTTCACTCGACGGGGTGAAGGTAGTCTCTGGGAGACTAGCTAGGTTTGAGTCCTGAGGAACTGGGGAACCTTGAATAAGCGTTGCATGTTATAATAGTATTTTGTGCGTGGGTTTCAAGCCCTGGGCTGTGTCCCTACTGAACCTGGTTTGAGGCCCTGGGCTGTGTCCCTAAAGAACCGGGTTTGAGGCCCTGGGTTGTGTCCCTAAAGAACCGGGTTTGAGGCCCTGGGTTGTTTCCCTAAAGTACCGAGTTAGAGTCCCCAGGTGGACATCCCTAAAGGTCCAGGTTCAGAGCCTTGTGTGTTTTAAAGTATGTTTTATAAGTTGCAAAGTTAAAGTGTATTGTGTTTAAAGTTAGATTTCATTGAGTTGCATTTTAAAGGAGAAAATGAATTATTGCTAGGAGAAAAGTATTGTCCAGTTCATTAAAATCTCGTGAAGGAATCTGAGGTGGGCAAAATGGAAGGAGAATTCGATAGAGAGTTAGACGACAGCGGTTGGGGTCTTATTGACAGATGGAAGACTGTTGAAGATCAGATAATTAGCTACTCACAGCTGTAGGCTGACAGAGTAGATTAAAGGAAAAAGAAAAGGTTGGTAAAGGAGAAAGAAAAAGTTGGTAATGCGAAAGCCATGGTGGAACAGATGTTAAAGAATAGAGAAGTAGGAGGCGGAGCTAGACAGTTTCTCTCAGCGCTGCTGAGGGAGGAAGTGGAGAAGAAGCAGAAAGAAATAGAGGAAGTAGAAAAAGGGAAGGCCTCTGGCTGGAGAGGCAGTTCAAAGCAAAAGAAAAAGATTGGAGAATTAGATGAAGAAAAGGCGAAATGGTTTAAACTGTGTATGATTTCACAAGGGTGTGACCATAAGAATAAAGAACCAACTGCTAAAGGGCCAAAATTTGATAAGAATGTGCCATTGCAGCCACCGCCTTACGACGCAGGAAAACCAAGGGGCATGTACCCTCAGTACCAGGTTACGGGGGGAACATTCATTGTAGATGTTAGGATTTTGGTGTGGGTAGGTGGGCCTTGTTCCTCTTCCCTCCTCCTGCCTGAACCTCATTACACGCACCTGCCTTCCGACCTGATGGCTCCCACCTGTTTCTCATCACCTCAT